>BQNB010061629.1:0-36411 GCA_026074375.1 Tanacetum coccineum | reverse complement strand
AATAATAACGCGTCTTAGGAACACGAAAAGTATGCCAAGAATTGCACAATATGTTCATCACCAAAATACATCCATGTGTGTTTGCTTTGGTTTAATTAACAAAATGTGACGAAATAAAATTATATAGTTTTTCGTTAAATTTCGGCGTTTAATCAAAAATTACTATTTTTAGTAAGTTTCTATTTTAAGAAAGTTTTTAGTTTCAAGACGTTAATACCGTCCCCTATATTTATTAGGCTTCTGTATATTCAAAACGCACTAACTAGCCTTAATCGCTTAACTTCTATGTCTGTTTCGCTAAATTTTACCAAACTTACTATTTTTAGTAACTTTAACGCTTTTCCTAAAATATGTTAACGACGTGTTTAAATGATACTAATCAACATATATGTGTTACTATATGTTTCGCTAATGTTTTAAAAGCTCCAAATATATCGAAAGCGTCTGAAAACCTATTTTACTATTTACGTTAGCAACTATTCATTTGGTTTTGCCAAAAAATATTTCAAGTTTCATTTGGCTTTAACTTGACCGTTTTAAGTCCGATTTTAGTGTGCGATATATGAAAAACTACCTATTCGAAACGAGCTCTCCAAAAACTACTTTTACGCATAATGAAAACATTTTTAGGTCGACCAAAACCTTAAAACCATTTTGGATCAGCAACATTATTTTTCACAAACGCTTCCAAAAATCACGCAAAACTTCACAATAGTGCTTAATCTAGCCTAATCTCCATTCACAACTAATCCACAACAAACCATACCTAAAACTAACCTAATCCCTTCATTTATATTGTTTCAACTCTCATCCAACTGTCATCTCACCAAGAACATAATATTTAACTAGTGAAACAAAGTAACATCATTATTTATAAAATCTTGTTTTTAATCTTTCAAAAATTAAAACATAACATATGCATGTATGGATCTTGAATATATATGAAAGAACATAAGTACACCACAAGAAAAGATCAATGCACTTACAAGAATGAAGAACAATTATAGAAATCACAAGATCTATACCCAAAACCACTAGATCTATAAAACCCAACAACGAATCTTGAAACCCTAGTTTAGATCTTGAAAAAAAACCTTTAAATCAAAGAACCAATACTTCAAACCACCTTAGATGACCATGTTCTTAGAAATGAACCTTGTATTCTTGGATTATGCAAGAAATCAAAGATATGAAAACCCTATAAGGGTGTTTGTTGGCTGTGAGTTTCAAGAGGGGAGGATAGAAATAAACATTTTGTTGGTGACTTTAGAAATGATATGAAACCCTAAGTTGTGATATAGTGGGGTATTTATAGGACAAAAGATGTCCTAGGGTTTTCTTGGTTTGTTGTAACAAGTGACCAACACACACAAGAGTGTGTGTGCACCCTTGCTAGGCCGAACAAACACACAAGGAGCACGGGGTTCAATTTTTGAGTCATGGTTCATCATACTTGGTCTTGATTTTGAATATTGGTCAAATGGGAAGACATGTGATCAAGTGATCACATGTTCTTGTCTTGCTTGAGGAAATGTGCATGAGAATGACCTCCTCATGTGTCACTATTCATCACATGCATGAGGAATTCAAATAAAAGATGCTCTTGAATTAATTTCAAGACTTATGGTTGCATTTGGTTTGGTTTAGGCGTCCAAAATATGACATGAAGGGGAGAGTGAATGAAATTTTGGGCTTATAAACATGAGATGGACGATAACTAAAGTTTACACGAAAAGATTTCGAGTTTCCGGGGTTCCATTAGGTCAAAAACGCGAAAAACATAATTTAAACGTTAAAGCATAAAAATAAATACCGGGAGTGATCGTAAACTACAAAACACTTAGAAAAGATAAAATAACTCATATAATATCTAAACTAATCAAAATCCGAAGTCGGAACGCGTCCGATGACGTTTTTCAGATTTATGCGGGTTAACTTCCTGGTAAATCGCCAGATTCAAACGTAACGTATAAAAGTCAAAAATAATGATCGGAAAAGTTTCAAATATTGACCTAAAATTTTTGGGGTGTGACATTCTTCCCCCGTTAAAAGAGCTTTGTCCTCAAAGCTTAAGACGTGGACTAAGGGTTAACGAAAAGATGAGGGTACTTTTTCTTCATTTGATCTTCACGCTCCCAAGTAAACTCGGGCCCTCGTCTCGAATTCCAACGGACCTTCACGATTGGAATGCGGCTTTGCTTTAGCCGTTTAACTTCTCGATCCATAATTTCAACTGGTTCTTTAATGAAATTAAGCTTGTCATCAATCTGGATCTCATCCAACAGAATAGCTAGTGGTTCGTCTACGAAACACTTCTTCAAATTGGAAACATGAAAAGTGCTATGAACTCGGCTTAATTGATCTGGGAGTTTAAGTCGATAAGCAAGCGTTCCCACTTTAGCAAGAATATTGAAAGGTCTAATATAGCTAGGGTTCAGCTTCCCTCGTTTGCCGAAACGTATCACCCCTTTCCATGGCGACACTTTCAATATGACCTTATCTCCAACCTCAAATTCCAATGGCTTACGTCTCCTATCGGCGTAGCTCTTCTGTCTATCTCGTGCAGCTTGAATATGCTTCTTGATCTGAATGATCTTCTCAGTTGTTTCATGAATAATTTCCAGACCAGTGAGCTGAGCGTCTCCAACCTCAGCCCAACAAATAGGCGATCAACATTTTCGGTCGTAGAGAGCTTCAAACGGTGCAACTTTGATACTAGTGTGATAACTGTTGTTGTAAGAAAACTTTACCAAAGGTATGTGTCTATCCTAACCTGACCCAAAATCAATTACACAAGCACGTAGCATGTCCTCCAAAGTTTGGATGGTTCTTTCACTTTGACCATCAGTCTGTGGATGGTAAGCCGTACTCATAGCCAATTGAGTACCTAGGGCTTTGTTCAGCGACTGCCAGAAATGAGATGTAAATTTACTGTCTCAATCAGAAATAATCAAAACCGGCACCCCATGCCTCGAGACTACTTCCTTCAAGTATTGTCTCGTCAACTTCTCCATTGAGTCAGTTTCCTTCATTGGTAAGAAATGAACGGATTTCGTGAGTCGGTCAACAATTACCCAAATTGTATCTTGACCAGTTGATGTATTTGGTAACTTAGTAACAAAATCCATTGTAATGTTCTCCCACTTCCATACTGGGATCACAGGTTGAACCAACAAATCGGATGGTTTTTGGCATTCGGCCTTGACTTTGGCACAGGTCAAACATTTACTAACGTAGGTGGCAATTTCTGCTTTCATATTCGGCCACCAATACAGTTTCTTTAAATCTTGGTATATCTTGTCTGATCCATGATGAATTGAATATTTTGACTTATGATATTCATGCATAATCAACTCTCTTAAGTTACCTCGACAAGGTATCCAACTTCTCCCATTCAAGCATAATGTTCCATCAGTACGTTGCTCTAGCTTCTTAATCATACCACACAGATCTTCGGTTCCAAAATTCTCTTCTTTCCTCGCCTCAACTTGAGCGTTTAAAATTTGCACAAGAAGGTTCAGACCAATCGTCAAAACCAAAGCTTGAACTCGTAGTGTCTTAATCCGTTCCTTTCGGCTCAAGGCATCCGCTACCACGTTCTCCTTTCCCGAATGATAACGAATTTCGCAGTCGTAATCGCTCAACAACTCTAACCATCTACGTTGTCTCATGTTCAACTTTTTCTGATCAAGAATATGTTGCAAACTGTTATGATCAGTAAACATAACGTATTTCGTGTCGTACAAATAATATCTCTACATTTTGAAAGCAAACACTACAACTCTAAGCTCTAAGTCCCGTGTAGTGTAATTCTTCTCATGAATCTTAAGTTGGCGTGACGCGTACGCTATGACTTTTTCCCTTTCCATCAAAACTGCGCCCAACCCTTTACGAGAAGCATCACAATAAACCACGAAGTTTTCACTACCTTCGGGTAAAGATAAGATCAGTGCTTATATAATTTCTGCTTCAACAGTTGAAATGCAGCTTCTGCCTTTTCACTCCAATCAAACTTCACGTTCTTTTGAGTCAACTTCGTCATAGGTTTGGCAATCTTCGAGAAACCTTCGATATATCGTCGGTAATAGCCAGCAAGACCTAGAAATTGACGAATCTCTGTCGGAGTCTTGGGCGATGCCCAATCCTTGATTGACTCAATCTTAGCTGGGTCCACATGAATGCCTTCACTATCAATCACGTGACCAAGGAATTGTACCTTCGACAGTCAAAATTCACACTTCGAAAACTTGGCGTATAATTCTTCCTTCTTAAGCAACTTCAAAATTAACTTAAGATGTTCTGCGTGCTCTCCCTTGCTCTTGGAGTAGATCAAGATGTCATCAATAAAAACGATCACGAATTTATCTAAGTATGGTTTGCACATCTGATTCATCAGATCCATGAATACTGCTGGTGCGTTAGTTAATCCAAAAGGCATTACTTGGAACTCGTAGTGGCCATAATGAGTCCTAAACGCCGTCTTTGGAATGTCCTCATCACGAACTCTGAGTTGGTGATAACCAGACCTCAAGTCTGTAACATTTTGTATTTTCAGGTCATTTACGACGTCATCTATTTTACTAATTATTTTTTTTCGTACGCGTTTACTTTTAATTTTATTAGTTAAGTTAAATCGCGTAAGCTATAAATTATCAATTAGCGTAAACGGACACCAAACGAATAAAAGTTTCGTCAAGCGAGCATTATATTATTTTTACGAAAGTAATAATAAACTTTTTATATTTTATTTTTATTGGTTGCGTAAAACGTTACGTTTCGCAATTAAATACATTTAGGCATACCCGGAACCACTAAAATAAATATACGCTTCAACAAATAACCATTTTTATTTCTAATGATCAAAGTTTATAAAACTTTACCTAAGTATATCATATGTGACGCCCCATATACATAAAGGAAATAAACAAGACATACAATTGATACAAGTATACAACTTACATTTACTTACAACTTATTAATAACAAGTATACCTTCAATTCTTTCTTTTATACAAGATAAATGGCAAGGAAATATCTAGTTAGAAAACACAATTCCTTAAATCCATGGGATGATGTCCTCATTTGGAAACATAAAAACACAACATTAATCACAAGGACCAAGTACTTCCCTAAAAACCCTCATGGTGTTTTTATGAATCTAGTCTTGATCTCATCTAAGTCCAAGAAGTATATAAGGAAAGTAGCTAGTAAGAAAGAACACACACTCTTTATTTCTAAGGTGAAAGTTCACAAAATCTCTTCTCCCTCATCCTCTCTAGCTCACGGCAACAAAACACCCCTTTACATAATTCATACAAATTTTTCTTCAACATATACAAGCCATCACACATCATTTCTAAAATATACTAAGGTGTTTACAAACCTTGGTTAACCATTTACAAGTATTGAAGCAAAGAATGGAAGATTATGGTTTAGGATTTCTTTGATTGTGCAAGCTTTGGTTTATAATCTGAACAAGGGTTTAGAACATATTTCTCATCATCATACATTACCATAAGGTTATCTAAAACCCTTTATGTCTTTACATTTATCATTTTATGTGTTTATGTGTTCTATGTAGTAAAATCACCACTAGAATACTTTTAAACATGTAAAAAGAGTTTTTACTTGTGATCATCATTTTGTACACTTTTACATATGCTATGATGTTGGTAATATCATGTTAAAATGGATTTATAAGTGTTGTACACTCTTGGTTTAAGTATAAAAAGTTCAAGTATTAACTTGTAGTTAAAAAGTGTATAAAAACAAAGTTATATAAATAAACCCCAAAAGATATATAGGGGCTGTTTTGATTCGTGTATGATAACATAAACTTTATGATTTAGAAAGATAGTACACTTCGTGACAATTCTAAAAAGGTAAGAAACTCAAAAAACCGATATATAACGAAAAAGATACGACAAATATACGTTTTACGTTAATACTGGGTTTTATAAAATAAATTTAAAAAAAATTACTGTTCATTAGGGACATTAATTTATGAAAACATCATTAATATGATAAAACTTTTAAAAACGAAGACGTGCTCGAAAGAATCGTTAAAAACGGATCTATTACGAATAAGTGACGATATTTACGATAACTAAATCTATAAAAATAAATATATAACTGTTATTAACAGTAAAATCATTGTTCATCAGAAAAACTCAAATTTTGAAAATGTTATATTTTGATAACTCGTCTTAATATGAAGGCGTGAACGTAAGAAACGAAAAAAACGGACTTAAAATGAGAAAGTTACGTCAGTTTTACTAAAGTATACTTATAAACGTTTTTACTTTATAAATATGATTTCACTAAAATGATTAGATGGTGATGTAGCTATATAGAATTATATGTGGTATTAGTTAATTAAAGTACTATATTACTAGGGAGTTTCATAATGAGGCCTCTTCGGGGTGGCGTATCGACGAGTTGTTGGATTAACGATTTAAAGTGTCCTAGCTCCTCATACGTCACTACATGACCTCTTAATTATGATAGCCCTACCATTTCCGTGTTCCGCCATTACCATTTAGCCATTTCATTTCCACCTTATCCATATCGCCGTCACTACCATTTTGGCTTTGATTTTTAGCCTCGAGAGCATTAGTAGCATGTGCTTCCTCGTAAGCAGCCAATGCTTCTTCCACACGTCGGTTAACGAGTTCTTCGATTGCTTCAGGGGTCATACTGGAACGAGTGATAGTCATTGTTCTACATCACAAGACATAACACATGATGAGATTTGATACGATTTATAGCCGCTATAAATGGTAAATAAGGTTTATATAGAAAATACAGTAGAACATGTTTTGCCAGAACAAGTAAATAACAATCAAGATGAATACGCAAGAGAATCAAAATAAACTTTTCATATCCTGAATAAAAGCATAATTCGGTTACAACCAACCTAATAGTACTTGATATACGATTATTTCTACTGATAACATCTAGACCTAACATCAGTCCTAATGTCCTTACATATTCAGGGTACTAATGACTAAGGCGTAAATCCAAAACGCCTTCTCAACATTTGACTAAAACCTCCTAAGTCTCCTCCTGAGTATCTTCACCAATCCCTACGAAAAACCTGACGAAACTCCTCATGCGAAAGTGCCATATGCCAATGAAGACTGTCAATCCACTCTCTCTCGATACTCAACATGGATTGAACCTTTAGGTTCTCTAGTCTTAAGCTCCCAATCCTCTCAGACAAACCTGCTCTCTCCCAACTAGCTATCAACTGACCAGCCTCCAGCTGTCTTTGAGCGGTCTCAATCTCAGTAATCCTATCAATATGAACCTCTGACATGTAGTGAACCATCTCATAAATGGTATCCTCGAGATTAGGAATACCTCCTCTAGAAGACTCAGAACTATCACCTATAGCCAATGTATCTACAGCGATCTCTCTCGTGTCTGCCGCACTAGCCTCTGCCTCCATCTCCTCCTCATCCTCCCTAACATCACTAGTAGTAATCTCCACTCCCATACCTACAACATCCTTAGTATGAGCTATAATTCCCTCACTAATACCTACATCTGCAACAGCCTCTACATCAATAGCATCAACCTCCATATGCTCCTCTCCGCTATCCTCTGGTGAGTGTAAATCTCTAAACCTCTTGCAAGGTGGTAAATGATCAGCAGGAGTAGGGGCTATCGACCTCGAAATATGAGTAGATGGTGGTACCAAAGTAGTAAGGGACTTGCATCTCTTGCGAGATGGTCCAGAAGAAGGTGAAGATGGATTCAATAGCCTCTCAGAAGATGAACATAAGGACGACTCTGATGTAGTTGGTGGGTAAGGGGTAGATAATGGTGCAGACCTCCAACGTCTAAATGCCTCACAATGTTGTGGAGTCAATACTGGTGGGTAAATAAATCTAGGTGATGTATCTCTAGTCGATGGTCCTGAATGAGCGTGACCTGATGAATCACATCCTGAAGAATGAACTGATGGTGAACCTGATAATGAATCTGAAGATGAACCAGAAGAAGATGAATCTGAAGTAGGGTCTGGTGAAGAATGACGCTCCGGTGAATGATGTGATACACGTCTCCAGGAAGTCTACGACAGTAAGAGTTTCTAATCTCTTCCCACAGTCAACAAATTACGCGGCCTTGTTAGGATGGGTTTTGTGGTTTAATTAGTCGAACGAAAGGGATAGCCTCAATCAGGTCGGAAAAGAATCGTGACCATCGAAGAATTCTCGGGTGGGCAACATCTAGGTGCTTAGGGGAAACTAAGATGATGGTGCAAGAGGTTGTCGCGAGATGATAATCTGGTGGTGAGGACGGCCTAGATGCGATCATGTCCCTCCACTCCAAAACCATAGTATCATGAATAGCAAGAGACTCATGCCTCTCGAACTCACTGTCCACCTCTGAGTCATCATAATATAAGAAGGGTGAAACCAATGGTAACTCTGGTACGGGTGGTAAAGAATCCTCCGATGGATCAGAATCAGAAGAAGATGAATAATCCACTAAATCAAGTGCCGTGCTGGTGACGAGAACAGAAAATACCCACCAACCTCTGGTGCAAACTCGTAGGATCTGCCTGAACAATGAAAACACCTCAGGAATAACAGGGACGAATAGATGAATTACACCAAGGGAATCACTCGCGGATAATATAGACTAGCATGAGAAACCCACACTCTCTTTAGTAGATTCAGCGAAATAGAAATAAAAGGAGCAGCCATGATGCACAAGCACAAGTTTATATAATAATCTATTTATATGAAACCATGTGTAAAGTGCAATAGCAAAGTCAAGTATAAGCATGATGCAAAAGTATGGATATGCAAAATGATGAATAAAAGTAATTATGGAATTATGATTATAATGAGTACTTTATAATATATATATATATATATATATATATATATATATATATATATATTATAATATATATATTTATTTTTAAGAATACATTAAACGTATTTTAATATGATATATATGTAAGAAGGTAAAATTCACAAGGTCACACTGATATCACTCTGTAACACCCCCATTTTGGACATATAGCAGCGGAAGCTAATCTGGGGTATTACTTCATGAATCACAGACACAATCATAGAAAACGACTCAAAAGAGACGTTTTTAAAAGATACGTTATCATTCATTTAAAATCAAAGTTTTACAAAGGCAGGTCCCAAAGTCTAGAAACATAAAATGTGAATGATAACAAGTTTTAGCCATCTTCAAGTCCATGCCACTCCATGCCATAAGTTGCTCAATTACCTGAGATAAACATGCATAAAAAGGGTCAACACAAAGGTTGAGTGAAATTCATAGGTTTGAAATGTAATAGTTGAATACAAGTTATAATGGAAATATTGGCATTGCAGGGACAATTATCATGGGGAACATTATTATTGCATCTAAGCTCATGACACCAATACGTTAACAGGGAAGATCACCGTAGTGATATTGGTTAGGGACAGATGTCCCCGTGGAAAAGGTAACTTGCCAAGGTTACCTATTAGGACAAATATAGTGCGTTTGGCTACCCCAAGCATGGGTATACAAATGGGAGCCGTCACCCCCAATAGATCTATTCACAATATTCACGTTCACTCGCAATGCAAGTAATTAATGGTTCATGATATGGAAATAATGGCACTGGAAGCTACTTAGGCAATAATATATCTGGATAGCATACATATCTGGATAGCATACATTTAGAAAACACTTGTATTCATGGTTTATAGCAGGTATCACAGGTTTATAAAGTATTCAAAAGATTGAAATATGGGGTTATGAATTCATTAAGTCTTTGAAAAGTAATCACATTGTTATAAGATAAACGAGTATGTAAAAGAGTTTGTAACAAGCATGTATCCCCCTCGCGGGTTTATAAAACATGTAAATAAGTAAAGGCGAGGTTATGAATCTCACTAAGTCCTTGAAAAGTAATCACATTGTTATAAGATAAACGAGTATATAAAAGAGTTTGTAACAAGCATGTATCCCCCTCGCGGGTTTATAAAACATGTAAATAAGTAAAGGCGAGGTTATGAATCTCACTAAGTCCTTGAAAAGTAATCACATTGTTATAAGATAAACGAGTATATAAAAGAGTTTGTAACAAGCATGTATCCCCCTCGCGGGTTTATAAAACATGTAAATAAGTAAAGGCGAGGTTATGAATCTCACTAAGTCCTTGAAAAGTAATCACATTGTTATAAGATAAACGAGTATATAAAAGAGTTTGTAACAAGCATGTATCCCCCTCGCGAGTTTATAAAACATGTAAATAAGTAAAGCCGAGGTTATGAATCTCACCTGGTAGGTAGTTGTAATAAATATTCTGAAATGAAAGCTGACTACCTTATCACAATCTTAACAGGAAATGTTGATATAGCAAAATGATACTAAACAGCCACGTCATGTAACCTAAGTAAATATGTCAAGTCTTAAGAAGATTGTACTCTAGAACTTTAGTTTTAAGAGTTATGAGTTTGAGTGAAGAGTTTGGAATTATTGTATCACCGTTCGGGCCATCATAATTCAGAAGTCATTTAGTAAACGTTTGAGGAGCTAGGGCACTTTAAATCGTAAACCCAACAACTCAAAACGTAATACCAAGATGAAACCTCTTAATATAAAGCTCCCTAGTATTCTGATACGATATAATCGATTTTAAGTGTTTTATTCAATATCTGGAAATGTTAAGCAGAGAATTTTAATTAGTTATGCTTATAAGTTTTAAACATGTTTTTATACTTTTTCAAAATGTTACATTTTAGACCCTTGAGTTTGAAAAGTGGCAAAATATACCCTTAAAGTTTACATTTTTACGAGTTTGGTCCTTAAAGTTTAAAAGATATACCAAGTAAACCTTGTACTTTGAAAAGTGACATAATAGACCCCTATAGTTATAACTTTGATAAAATGACATATTTAGCCCCTTTAGTTATAAGTTTCAGAAAGTTACGATATATACCCCTTGCATGGATTATAATTACAAAACATGTCCAAATTGCCATGCAAGCTTATTTTAAACATTACAATAGAACATTTATTAAGTTAAATAAACTAAAATATGAAGATTTAACGCAAAGCAAGTTAAAATAACTATTCGTTAAGCTAGAAGCAAACGGTTTAAAATTAGGGTTTCAAAACGTAAACGCGCGGGTTTTAAGTTCAAATTCCTTCAATAATCAATAAAGTGGTTATTTTAACATTAGTTAAGCATGCTAGGATAGATTATAATAACATTTAACCATTATGACATTTAGTTTTAAGAAAAACGCAAAATTAGGGTTTCGGGTGTACGGTTTTGGATCAAAATGGAAAATGAGCATGAATTGAGTTTATAAACTTTAAACAAGATTTTATGTAGTATCAGAGAACCATTATAAAAGTGTAAGATCCAAGTAGAATATCCCTAACCTGTTTGAAGCTTCAAAGAACAATAATGGAGTTGTATGGGTCGAAATGGGTCAAAAACACTTCATACGCCTAGTTTCTTTACTTCGGGGCTTCAAATCTTCAAACATTTTGTAGCTTGATGATCTTTAATGATCCTAGGATCAAATGGAGCAGAGAAAGGTTGCTCACTTGGTTACAGAAAGAAGTTGGGTGCAAATTAGAATGAAGCATAATGGGTCCTATTTATAGTTGAAATCATGCAAGCAGGCTAAGGAACTTATGAGATCTGATCAAGACATGTGTAATAGCTAGAATATGATGTGTAGAAGCTATAATATCAGATGTTGAGGTATATGAAGCTAGAATGATGGTGTGGACACCATATATGGCTATTGTGGCTGTTGTGGTTAAAAAGAGACTTAGTTGGCTTTGATTTGGCCCAAGTAAATAGAAGCAAGTGGAAAGCTGTCTTTGAGGGCACATGGAAGTGATTTATATAGGTTCTTGCACATGGAAGAGTTTTAAATGGGTAAAAATGAACCTAGACCAACCGCGGGTCTGTTTTAGACCACTAGGGCTTGAATCTGATTTATTGACTTATATTTCGAGTGTATTGATCAAGAAGTGATTAAGACATGTTTCCAAAGTTTGTATGATGAAGTATTAACAAAAGTTAGCAAGTGGTTTGGGTTAAAACGGGTCGAAATTGAGTAAATAAGGTCGCGGGTTCACATAGGGCTCATTAGTTTCGTCTGACTTTTCTTGCTTATATTTGTGTATAATGGATCATGGTAGGATAGAAATATTGAATCTTGCAGTATATAATGGATTATTAATGAGATTTGATTAGTGGTTTAAGCTAAAATGGGTCGAAAAGGAATGAGTAAGCCGCGGGTTTGAATTAGGGCTTGTATTGAATTATTAGGGTTTTCTAGGCTTCAATCTTTTGTATATTGCTAAGATAGAGATATATTCGAATTGTAAACTCATTTTATGAGTTACAATAGCTCTTGGTTGTTTGGTTTCGATTAAAATGGTCAAAAATGAGTAAACGGCCAAATGATCCATTTAGTACTTTAGGGTTTCCTTGGATTCAATTTTTGTTAAATAATATAGATGATAGAAAAATGATTAAATAGGAATTGACATAGTTTATAAAATACGCTTATTATAACTTTAGGATCCCGTTAGACACTTCATATAACAAAACCGGATCCGAACTAGAAAAGAGTTAAATAAAGTGAATTATTTAGAGAGAGAAAAAAAGAGAGAGTGTGAGAGAGAAACTAGAGATATTATTCTAGAAAATGAAGAAGGTTAGATATTTTCTAAGTAAAAATATCTATATATACCCCTACACATTTAATGTGACGCGCGGGATATTTAACTAGGACTCGGGCTCGGGTTTTGCTTAGGATTAAACCCGAAACATATACAATATTAGATTATCTATCGAGCCCGATTCCAGATAATATTCTATTACAACATTAACTAATTAATTGACCGAGACTTAAATACATAATGAACGAACTTCATGTTTGACTCAATATTTTGAGGCTAACAATCTCCCCCGAAGTGAGTTCATTGATGACACTCCTTCATGAGATCAATGAGATTGCTTTTGTCGTTTAAGCTCATGTGGTCTTGGTCTTTCTCTTTGTTCTTTGTTGTAGGCTTGTTCCTTCATGCTTTGCGATCTTGGCTTTGAGCCTTTGTCATGTCTTTATCGTTTATGCCATCTTGCGATCTTGTGTCTTTTACCAACATTCTCATACTATGCCTAATCTTGAAAGCTTCAAATCAGAGTTTGCGGAAGTCTTTGTCTTTAAATCTTGAGCTTTCATGATTGATTGTCTTTGTAGAATGAGCATGAATATGTGGTACTGAATCGACATTGTTGATTGCGGGAATACCGTCACCACCGTTTTAACCTACAGGTTTACGTTAGTGATAATCGAGAAAAATGATTTGAAAATCAATCGACGTATTACTTGTAAAAGCGTTTTTGTAACACATCAAGAGTTTTAATCTTTTATCAAAATTCATCAACCATCAATTCATTTACTGGACCAAATCGATATCCAGTTGTCTTTGATTCATATAGAATCTCGCAAGTCACCTACCAAGAGCTTGTTTGATGCTGGCTCAAGCAGGATTTCCATCTTCATTATGAATACATTAGTATCACTTGGATGTTCTGGCAAATATCACAATGATATTGCGTAGGACTCTTGATAACAGCTTGTGAACTTGATGATGTTCAACAAGTGTTTGAAATGGAATGTGTCCTAACGAGATTTTTATTGATCTCTTGGCTCTAGACTCGATTAGTGCATTTTGGTTTTAGTACTCGGAGGCTAGAGCATATTGCCACCTATTCAATATTAACAATCTCGGAGTGAGATGTCAATAGATAACGTGTATATCCCGTGACCAAATGAACAAGTTCTTCAGTTAACGAGAAACCCGAATGGCTGGGAAGGGTTGTGCATTGCATCACTGGGTCCATGATGTCGTTTTCAATGTCAGCAATCAACTTGTGATTCTGACAGCATATGTATTTGACCTGGTTTTCCTGCTTAAGTTGTGTGAGGGCTTTCTTTCTTTAGACCCTTTACCATACTTTCTTTATTCATTCTTCCACGCCTTTCAATGCTTCCCAAAGTCATTACTAACCCCTTTATTGTGATTGTTCCAGTGTTAGCTCTAATCTTAGTCGGCATTATTACTATATACAATTCCATCTCCCAATCAAAACCAAAAGGACTGTTTGTTCTAACTTTGGATTATCCTTGGGTAGATCCTCCTGTTCTGGTTGGATCATAGGATTGATTCCTAACCTAACCACCTTATGACTTCAGAATCGTCGTGAAATTAAGATGTTGTTGGGTATAAGATCAAACCATAAAACCTTTTCTTACTGTTCAGCACATTGAGTCAAAGAGATCATATTTTATATACATTTTTGATGCTGCTCAAGAAGGATTTCATCTTCATTGTGAATACATTATATCAACTCGAACTGTTCTGGCAAATATCACCAATGATAATGCGTAGGACTCTGATAACAACTTTTGAACTAGATTAAGTTGCAACAACTATTGAAAATTGAATGTGTATCCCTAACGAATAATATATGATCTCTTTAGGCTCAAGACTCGATAGTGCATTAATGGATTGTTAGTAACTCTAGGCAGGAGCATATGCCACCTATTCAATATTAACAATCCGAGTGAGATGTCAATAGATTAACTGTGTATCTCCATTACAAATGAACAAGTTCTGTTGAGAGAAACCTAATGGCTGGAAGGGTTTGCATAGCATCACTGGGTCCATGATGTCCATTTTCAATTTCAGCACTCAACTTGATCCTGGACAGCATATGTATCACCCGTTTCTGCCTTAAATTGTGTGTAGGCTTCTATTCTTTATACCTTTATCCATACATTTCTTTTTCATTCTTCAACGCCTTCAATGCTTACCAAGACGTCATTACTAACACCTTGTTGTGATTGTTCCAGTGTTAGCTCAATCTTAGTCGGCATTATTCCCATATACATTCATCTCCAATCATACCTAAGGACTGCTATTTCTAACTTTGGATTATCCTTGGGTAGATCCTCCGGTTCTGGTTGGATCATAGGATTGATTCTTAACCTAACCACCTTATGACTTTAGAATCGTCGTGAAATTAAGATGTTGTTGGGTATAAGATCGAACCATAAAACCTTTTCTTACTGTTCAGCACATTGAGTCGAATAGATCATATTTTAAATACATTTTCTCCCCTTATTTTAAATAAAGTTTTTGAAATACCTTGTGATTAAAATATGTCTTGAAAAATCTGTGGGAGAAAATATTATTAGCATGAATGGTTTGGAACATTTTGATAATGTTTTGAATACATAAGAATTGTCGTTGTTGATGTATCCAAGAACATTAAAACTTTGTTTTTCGAAAAACTCCCCCTCAAAAATAGGACCAATTGAAAAATTGTTGTCTTTTGAAAACATTGTGAGGGTTGGAGTGTTGAACACACAATTTTGAAAGATTATGAATTGACATCGAGAAATTCTTGAAAAATTATGTTCAACTTTTTGAAAAACCAGATGTTAGAGGACTTCTCTTCTAACGGTAAGGGTAAGCGCACTAAAACGTACACTATCCTTTTTCTTGAGCTAAAAACATTGAATGTCTTGTAAGAACAGCTCAAGACCGAGAAACGTTAATTTTCTCGTTGTGAGGATAAGTTATAAACCTTCCTTTATTTGAAGTCCGGGTTATGTACTGATATTTGCACATAAGCCATTTAGAAAATTAGAAATGACATGTTTTGAAACTATTTGCAACTCTCGCTCGAACTTCATTTACACACCCGTGTCAATGTTAATCGACATTTCTAAGCACGTAAATGTTATCGATTCCAAGAGACATGTCGAGAAGAATCTTTTTAGAAATTTTCTGATTTTCTTATTTTGTATTTATTTACCTGTTGTCCTCAGCATTGCTATATGATGGTGGAATAGTAATTCCAACTCTTGTCGTGATGTAGTTGTCTTGACTGCTAGAGGAACAACTTTTGGAACCAGCTTTGAACTTGACGGTTCATTGTTGTGGTCGTGAATTCCGAGTTCTGAACGGTTATGATCAGAAGTCATTGCCATGAAGACCGAGGCTTGATCTGCTGCGATCAAACGTCTTTTGAACATTGAGGAACGGGGCCTGAAGTGTTATTTTTAGCAGACGCCATTTATGTAGTTCATCTTTTGTGAAACCATTCTGGCACTGGTTTCTTAGATATTAACATTTTCTGCAACCACACTTTGAGATTTTCCTGCTTTGCATTGTATAGTGCATCTGCATTTAGGTCAATTCTTTATTGCTTTTGACCATTGAATGATTTACCTGCACTTAAACCCAGAGTTTGTTTGCATGCATGAATATGAGGGCTATCTACTATTGAACCATGCGTGGGTTCACTGTCAACCTTGCCCGTGCAATAGTTGAATAACTTTCTTGTGGGAACCCACCTAAGACGAACATTACTAAAGATTCTACCCATTGGTTTCCATTTAAGACTAGGTATAGAAGGTGTCGTTTGTGTCCATTTGTATTCTAATGGACATTTCTTTTCTATCCACCATTTCCATGCCTTATTTATATTCTCATACAACTCCTTAAATTAACTCTTAGGTTTCTGAATAGTAGTATCTGATGCAACTGTTTTCTTATGGGTTATTGCGACAGATTTGTTCATTTTTCTCTTTGGTTTACTAGCACTAATAGGCACTACTTTAGGCTTCTTAGTTCTAGCATTCACGTCATTAAAGTGTTTAGAAAAACAAGCATCATGATTAGAATTAAACACACATTTTCCACATTCAGCACAAACAACATTCACATTCGAAGTTCTGGAATTTTAACTGTCATTGTACGCAGTTACAGATTTTGTTTTCTTAGAAATACTAAAAATCCTATGGTGGTCTTCTACTTCCTTCTTTGCAAGCTTCACTTGACTATTGTTTGGCACGACCTTATCTTTAACTTGATAGCACTTAAGCTGTGGTCTGCTAACACTAGTAGTGGGATTTACTCCTGTAGATGTAGACATGTGAGGATTAGTATTCCTAGAAGCATGAGGTAACTGAGGTTCTCTATTTTGTGTTGTGCTAG
Organism: Tanacetum coccineum; assembly: GCA_026074375.1. Classification (NCBI taxonomy): domain Eukaryota; kingdom Viridiplantae; phylum Streptophyta; class Magnoliopsida; order Asterales; family Asteraceae; genus Tanacetum; species Tanacetum coccineum. The sequence continues at coordinate 19,351 of BQNB010061629.1, read as the reverse complement.
TGGCAATTCTATACATTCCTGGTGTAAGCGTATTCGTGTGTATTTCCGCTTGTTTTCTTTTCTGAGGCAAATTATGTTGAGTGACTTGTTTAGATGAACCATCCGACACATTAGTTTTATTAACCGACTATTTCGTTTGAAAACTTCTCATTTCAGGAGAATTTGAAAAAGGAGTCGGTTTTCCTAAAACTGATGGTTTTGGAATCCGTTGAGCATTTGGTTGTCGAACAACAGATGGTTTATCAAACTGAGTTTCCACAGACTTTCCTTTTGTTACCAGAATGAGTTTCTTTAACTCATTTATCACCATGTTCTTGTCTTGCATTTGAGCTTTCAAATCTTGTATTTCATGATATTGTTCACGTTCTTTTCGAAATACATTTGAAGCATTTTCTTTGCAAACTGGGTTGTTTTTCATCTGTTCTTTACAATGTTGTAAAGAAAGTTCAAGAGAAATCGAGTGTTTTTCAAGTTTAGAAAAACTTTTTAACAAATTATTATGAACTTCTTTGTTAACAGATTCAGTTTGTTTCGAAAGCTTTTGTGCAAGACATTCACATTCTTTGACTTTATGAAGATACAAGCATTGTAATTCAGCATAAGCATTTAAATCAGACAGAGAATGCAAATATGAACATGTAACATCTTTAGACACACACTCTTCGATAAGTAGATCATACATATTTGAGAAATCAGCCTTTTCAGATTCAAGTTCGTCAACCTCGTTTTCAAGGGATTTAACGTACTCAAAATCTTCATGCATTTCCGTTTTAAGTTCATGTTCAAAACGAAAACTATCATTTTGTGATTTTATGGAAAGAGGCATTAATAAGGTTTTTATCAAAACTTCCATATCTTTAGCAGTTGGCACCCGAAAATAATCACTAGTATGTTTAAACCAAGCTTGATCAACAATTTCTATAAATTGATTGATGTTAAATGTCATGTCGTTAAAAACTTGTCTACTTTTACTAATGGATTCCGAAACGGGTAGAAAGGCCACGTTTTTAGCAATGTTTGGTTTTGTTCTAACAAACGGTTTTCTCCACATTGTATTCCTTACTTCCTTTCCGCGTTCCAACTGATAAAGATACTCCAGTGAGGGTGCTTTGAAAATTTCATAAAGACTATTTTGTCTTGTATAATCATATGGTTTCACATAATCTTTATTCAATTTTGATCTACTCTCATCTGCAAGAGTCATGGTCTCTTCCCTATTGGGGGCAAATCTGTTTGCAAGATCAGAAGTATCATATGGGATCTCGTACAAACAGGGCTTATCGGATTGAGCTTTCTTGAGGTACCTTGGATTATCAAAGGTTGGTCTACCATTATATGTCGAGCATTTGGGTGCTAACATATGAACATATGAATGTTGAATGAATGATTACGAGTATAAAACAATTTCGTTCAAAAATTTTAACTGTTTGTCCATTTCAATCATCTTGTCAATATCTTTTTCTTCCTTAACCTTTAAATCCGAAATGACCTTTGTGTTCTCTTTGAGATAACCTTCCAGTTGTGACTTTGTTAAAAGACTCTTTTTGACTAACTCATCGTGTTTCTGATTAAGAACTGAAATTTCATAGGCTTTTGTTTGCAGCCTTCTTTAATTTCAATGTCTTTTAAAAGCTCATAGTCCTAGTAGTTTCATTTAACTTTGTTTGTAGAATCTCATAATAAATCGTCGCGTCATTAAAGGCTTTGTACTTCTAAAACTCGTTCTGTTTGTTCTGAGTGCAATCAGACAACATATCAAGACAACTAATAGCCTACACCAAAGCCACTATGGTTTCTATCAGGTTAGTTCTTGCACTTTTCTAATTCTTGAGTCATAATGCGTTGCTTTCTTTAATTAGCTTTTAAAATCATTTTGTTTTCCTACGTATCAAGAGTTAATTTAGCAAATTAAATTAGCAAGAGCAGCACGATCATAAACTCATTCTGCCGCATTTTTGGATCAACCTGATTTTCATTTGTACATATAATATGATGAATCAGGAGTGACATTGCTATCATCTTTCTTCAAAACATACGTGTCGTTAATGGATTCAGGTTGCTCAGAATGTCGTCTCACATTGTCATACACATTACTTTCATCATGTTTTTGTACCTGTTCCAATGGCTGACCAGTAGAACTGGATTCTTCAGGTGAGACCTCCTGAATCTTTGCCATGTAGCTGTTGCTAATGTGCTTTCTAATCTTGTTCATCAATATCATTCATCCGTGTCTTCTAGCCAATCAGCTTACTAGCTTGAAGTATGGAACACATTTTTCAGTGTTTGCACATCATCATCTTCTCCTTGTGATAGCGTAGTCTTTATCACGCTTTGGCTTCTAAATTCCCTGGCATAGTGTCCAAATCCCTTGCAGTTAAAGCACTGTATCCCATTTTGTTGCACTACCGGACTGCCTACTGTTTCCCTAGCCCCAGCAACTGTCATCGTCCTTTGATTTCCAAACTGCCCTGACTGATTGTCGTTGTTATACCTTGGTGTAGTATCTTCAGTCTTGTTCCTGGAGTTTGAAGAAGTTCGAAGGTTGTTGTTGGTAGGTTTGTACAGCTTCTTGAAGTACTTAGCAAGGAGTGCCAAGTTCTTTTTCATATCCTTATCCTCCGAGCCTGGGTTCTGGATCACTGTCTTCCTCAGAAACGGACTCAGATTGAGGAGTAACTGGTTTGGCGATCTCTTTGCCTTTGTGTCTGGTAGACGCACTTGGTCGTGTGGAAGAAGATTGCATGTATGATGGTGCATTCGATCTTTGAGATTTTGGTGCTTGATAGTAATTATCTGAATATTGTTGAGCAGCCGTAAGAAGTGCTAATGGATTTGCACTTTTGGCTATTCTCTCAGCACGGATATCATTAACTTCATTTTGATACTGCTTCAGAATGTCAAAAAGTGTGTGATATGAGATGGTTCATGTCATTTTTGATTGCTTGACAACCGTCACAAATCTTGACCATTCTGGTTGAAGCTTGTTGAGGAATTGAACATTCACTTGCAGTGTAGTAACATTGCAAGTTGTTCCTTGTAAAACTCATTCATCAGTTTATAAAACAAGTGAGTAATACTACTCCATTTGATTCTCCATCCACGAGAAGTACTTCACCAAATTCGCAGAACATATTGTCTTTACATCTTGTTCGTTCAATGATTCACCCTGTTGCCAGCCTTTCAATGGCTATCCAACATTTCATTCGACTGTGTTGCATGCATCAACGTTGATTAGATGTTCATCTCCAATGCCAGTTAAAAGCAGAAAATTGCTTCCTTTTGAGACTTAAAATTGTGTTTTGTTCTCTGGAGTCATGTTCAATACAGTTTCAATTGCTGTATGTTGTTGACTGAGGAGACTTCTCGCTGTTAGAAAACAGCTTGAATAAGTACACTTGTTGGCACGTAGGGACATTAAGTTATGCATTTTTTAAGTCCTCAACCATTAAATTTTTGTGTCAATGTACCGTTAGAAACGTGATCTCCTCTGTGAATAATCTTCCTTCGTCCTAGCATTGGTGGACGATCTTTCGAACCAGCCTGCCATGATTTATTATGCATTGACTATTTGTGAGGATGTATTGAATTGTGTAGACATGATGAATGAATGGCTATTAATTATGAAGTGTGAAAGTTGTTGGATCTTAAGTGGATTGATTGATTGAAGTTGTGGTTGTTTGCAATCACGTTCACGGGATTTTTACACATCTTATGATTAAAACCCGCATAATGAATTAACGGGGATTTTACTAAAATCAATATGAAAAACCGTGAATGATTTAAATTCAGAATCAGCTGGCCAATGATTTAATTGTATTAAATACAGATAATTTTTGGCTTGGGTTAAGGTGATAGTTTTAAATAGCTCACCAATCTTAAGGGCCTAAAAATACAGGATGGGCGCATGGAGCTAGAACAAAAACAAGTCTAACACAAATTCCAAAAAACTGAAAAAATGTCAATACATCATAGTTAAACGGAGCTTTTGGGCTTCGAAAGACTTACCAGCTAAAGGGTGGTTACAGTGTAATCCGTCACGTTTTTCTCTTCGATTTGAGAGGTCACGGGCCTGAAACGGACTTACGGATCAAAAGTTATGGCTGGTGTTTGGTGTTTTTTTTTAGTTTGTGTGTTGTTGTGGTTTTGTGGTGTTTTTTTTTGGGTTTTGTTTTACTAAAACCCTTTTCTTCACACAAGATTTCTAGACAAAACGCAGTGCTATCTTTACCCAAAACGCAGTGACACCAAAACGCAGTGACACCAAAACGCAATGACACCAAAACGCAGTGACTTTGGTCAAAACGCAATGAATCTTGGTCAAAACGCAATGAAATTTGGTCAAAACGCAATGAATCTTGGTCAAAACGCAATGAAATTTGGTCAAAACGCAATGAATCTTGGTCAAAACGCAATGAAATTTGGTCAAAACGCAATGAAATTTGGTCAAAACGCAATGAAATTTCTTCAAAACGCAACCTGCAATCAAAACGCAATGAACCAAAACGCAACCAAAAAATCAAAACGCAACATGAAGAACATCAAAACGCAACATGAAGAAAATCAAAACGCAACAAGAAGAAATCAAAACGCAACAAGAACTTTGCCAGAGAGTCAAAACGCAACGACGAAATATACGATTTTTTCCACCAAAAATCGCCTTATAATCACCCTTTTTGACCTTTTAACTTGATTTCTCTTGCACAATTAGCTACCTTATGTCTAGATCTTGCTTAATAACATAAACAATCACACATCTAAGCACAAAAATTCGGGTTTGATTTTTTTCTTCAATATTACACACGAATTTGATCTTGTTTAACCACAAGAATCAACCACGAATCCACACGTAGCTCTGATGCCAATTGTAGGATCCCGATAACACTTCACTTCATAGAATCAAACACGAAATCGGAACTAGAAATGAGAAAGAGAGATGAGTTGTTTAGAGAGAGAAACTAGAGAGAAATGAGAGAGAAAAGAGAAAAGATATTTTCTAGATATTTTCAACAACTAACTTTTCCAAGTGGAAAAGTTCCTTATATACCCCGACACTTAAAAGTGACGCGCGGGATATTTAACTAGGACCCGGGCTCGGGTTTTGCTTGGGATTAAACCCAAAACATATACAATATTAGATTAACTATCGAGCTCGATTCCCGATAATATTCTATTACAACATTAACTAATTAAAGACCGAAGCTCCATCGTAGAGTGACCAAACTTCCTTGTTCGACTCAATAAATTGAGGCTAACAGATTCTTCAATGAAATTAAGCTTGTCGTTAATCTGGATCTCATCCAACGGAATAGCTAGTGGTTCGTCTACGAAACACTTCTTTAAATTGGAAACATGAAAAGTGCTATGAACTCGGCTTAATTTCTCTGGAAGTTCAAGTCGATAAGCAAGCGTTCCCACTTTAGTAAGAATCTTGAAAGGTCCAATATAGCGAGGATTCAGCTTCCCCCATTTTCCGAAACGTATCACCCCTTTCCATGGTGATACCTTCAACATAACCTTATCTCCAACCTCAAATTATAATGGCTTACGTCTCCTATCGGCGTAGCTCTTCTGTCTATCTCGTGCAGCTTGAATACGCTTCTTGATCTGAATGATCTTCTTAGTTGTTTCATGAACAATTTCCGGACCAGTGAGCTGAGCGTCTCCAACCTCAGCCCAACAAATAGGCGATCGACATTTTCGGCCATAGAGAGCTTCAAACGGTGCAGCTTTGATACTAGTGTGATAACTGTTGTTGTAGGAAAACTCCACCAAAGGTAGGTGTCTATCCCAACCTTTCCCAAAATCAATCACACAAGCACGTAGCATGTCCTCCAAGGTTTGGATGGTTCTCTCACTCTGACCATCAGTCTGTGGATGGTAAGCCGTACTCATATCCAATTGAGTACCTAGGGCTTCGTTTAGTGATTTCCAGAAATGAGATGTAAACTTACTGTCTCGATCAGAAATAATCAAAACTGGCACTCCATGCCTCGAGACTACTTCCTTCAAGTATTGTCTCGTCAACTTCTCCATTGAGTCGGTTTCCTTCATTGGTAAGAAATGAGCAGACTTTGTGAGTCGGTCTACAATTACCCAAATTGTATCTTGACCAGACGATGTCTTTGGCAACTTAGTAACGAAATCCATAGTAATGTTCTCCCACTTCCATACTGGGATCACAGGTTGAACCAACAAACCGAATGGTTTTTGGTATTCGGCCTTGACTTTGGCACATGTCAAATATTTACTCACGTAAGTGGAAATCTCAGCTTTCATAGGCCACCAATACAGTTTCTTTAAATCTTGGTACATCTTGTCCGATCCAGTATGAATTGGATATTTTGACTTATGCGATTCATTCATAATCAACTCTCTTAAGTTACCTCGACAAGGTATCCAACTTCTCCCATTCAAACATAACGTTCCATCAGCACGTGGCTCTAGCTTTTTAATCTTACCTCACAGATCTTCTGTTCCATAATTCTCCTCATTTCTTGCCTCAACCTAAGCGTCTAAGATTTGCACAAGAAGGTTCAGACTAATCGTCAAAACTAAAGCTCGAACTCGTAGTGGCTTAATCCGTTCCTTTCGGCCTAAGGCATCCGCCACTACGTTCGCTTTTCCTGGATGATAACGAATCTCACAGTCGTAGTCGCTCAATAGCTCTAACCATCTACGTTGTCTCATGTTAAACTCTTTATGATCTACAATATGTTGCAGACTCTTATGATCAGTGAACACAACGCATTTCGTGCCGTACAAATAATGTCTCCATATTTTGAGAGCAAACACTACAGCTCCAAGCTCTGAGTCATGTGTAGTGTAATTCTTTTCATGAATCTTAAGCTGGCGTGACGCGTAGGCTATGACCTTCTCTCTTTGCATCAAAATTGCGCCCAACCCTTTACGAGAAGCATCACAGTAAACCACAAAGTTTTCACTCCCTTTAGGTAAAGATAAGATCGGTGCACTCCACAACTTCTTATTCAACAGTTGAAATGCAGCTTCTGCCTTTTCACTCTAATCAAACTTCACGTTCTTCTGAGTTAGCTTCGTTATAGGTTTGGCAATCTTCGAGAAACCTTTGATAAATCGTCGGAAATAGCTAGCAAGCCCTAGAAATTAACAAATCTATGTCGGAGTCTTGGGCGATGCCCAATCCTTGATTGACTCAATCTTAGCCAGGTCCACGTGAATGCCTTCATTATCAATCACGTGACCAAAAAATTGTACCCTTGACAGCCAAAAATCGCATTTTGAAAACTTGGCGTATAATTCTTCCTTCTTAAGCAACTCCAAAATTAACTTAAGATGTTCTGCATGCTCTTTCTTGCTCTTGGAGTAGATCAAGATGTCATCAATAAAAATGATCACGAATTTATCCAAATATGGCTTGCACACCCGATTCATCAGATCCATGAATACCGCCGGTGCGTTGGTCGGTCCAAACGACATCACTTGAAACTCATAGTGACTGTAGCGTGTTCTAAACGCTGTCTTTGGAATGCCTTCCTCTTGAACTCTGAGTTGGTGATAACCAGATCTCAGGTTGATCTTAGAGTAAACACTTGATCCTTGCAACTGATTAAATAAGTCGTCGATTCTCGGAAGTGGATATCGATTCTTCATAGTCAACTTGTTCAGTTTACGGTAATCGATACACATCCGAAAAGATCCATCTTTCTTTTTGACAAACAAGACCGGGGCTCCCCAGGGTGAGGAACTCGGTCTTATAAATCCCTTGTCAGAAAGTTTTTGTAGCTGAGTAGACAATTCTTGCAGTTCTGACAGTGCTAATCTATACGGGGCGCGTGCCACAGGTGTAGCAACTGGGACCAAGTCGATTTGAAATTCAACTTGTCGCGTTGGTGGTAATCTAGACAAGTCTTCTGGAAAGACCACCGGAATGTCCCATACAGTCGGCACGTCCTCAAGTCGCTTCTCCTTTGACTTGTCTTCAGTTTTCTTCTTCGTAACTTGTGCCAAAAAAAAATTAGCGACCTCTCTTAATATATTTCTGAGTCTTAGTGCACGATATAATGCTCAACTTTGACTCATCTCCTTTGCCGTCTCTATCACCTTAAACTATCAAAACTTCATCTCCATAGGGAATTCGCACAATCTTCTCATCACAAACGATCACCGCATGATGGTTCGCTAACCAATCCATGCCGATGATGACGTCGAAACTACCAAGTTCTACTGACATTAGGTCAATATTGAATGGGTGACCTAATAATCCTAACGTACAGCCTCTAAGCATGGTATTAGTTTCAAATATTCTTTTGTCGGCTAATTCGACAACATAGCTAACGTTTAAAGTATCAAGGATTATATCAAGTAACGTACTAAAAGTAGTCGACACAAAACTTCGATCGACACCCGAATTAAATAATATAGAAACATAATGGTTATTGAGAAGAAACGTACCCGTGACGACGTTAGAATCGGGGTTAGCGTCTCCTCCACCTAGCACATATGCTTTTCCTATTGCTTCACCAATACCACTCTTGTTTCAAGTTTTGTTTCTACGGTTCTGATCTTTTAGCTTTGGACAATCTTGGCTAATGGTACGGTGTCTCTATATGGTAATATTAAGGAAATCTACTTAGTTACGGAGCTTATTAATACGAATACATATGACAGACATAACTCGCAAACACGTCGTTGCAAAAACATTGGATTCGGAAATATGAAGATGATTAAAATCTTATCGAAAATGTAGAGAGGAGAAAAAGAATATAGAAGTGAAAAGTGAAAATAGATTGGCCAAAATTTTGAGGTGACTACATTAGCATAGGATGGTCCTCCCTAAATTATACATAGGTGACCAGGCTATGTATAATTTAGGTACTAATGATAAAATGCTGGTTTCGTTAAACGAGTGTTATGTTTAAAAGTTTGTATGGTATAAATAGTGTTGTTTCTAAGGTAGAAAAATAGTTTGTGAAAACGAGAACATTGTAATTTATATAACAACACAAGATATTTTGTAAGACTTAGTAGAAGTAATTTAAGAAGTGATACCAAATAGTTACGAGAAAATCTGTGTACTAGTTTATAGTGTAGAGTGAAGGTTATTAAAATAGGTAACAACTTGATCTATGAGTTGACAACCAAATAGCTTATATTGCGACAACAAAATAATTTATAAAAGACACGAAGTAGTTCGTAATATGACGTCGAGATAGTTTATAAATGACAACGAAATATTTCATGAGGTGACAACAAAATGGTTTGTAAGATGAATGCAATGTAACTTTTATTAGGGTAGCAAAAGAGTTTATAAATAACTGTAATATAGGTTATAAGATGGAAATGAATTAATTCATTAAATGATAGCCAGATAAGTTATGAGGTATTAGTAGGATAACTATAAGATGTTGACAAAAGGTTTAGTAATAATATCAATTAGTTTATAGGTAGTTAGCGAAATGATTTTATAATAATGATGGCAAATGTTTATTAACGTTCGAATAACAAGTTAAAAGATGAAAACAAATAAGTTTGTAAAATGGTTTGGAAAATAGTTTGTGAAATGATAGTAAAATAATTTTTAAGAAAATGACAAAATGGTTTATAGGATGACAACAAAATTGCTTACGAAATGGCACAAGAATAGTTTATAAAATGCTAGCAGCGAAATGATTTGATAAGATGGTAGTGTTTTAGGAGTTGGCTTACATAAATATAAATAGGAAAATTAAGTGTTAACTGTAGTAATCTCGTTCTCATGACACATAAATTAACAGGAAGTTTAAAACATCCACTCAATACAACGAAATTTATAGAAAAGTACTAATGCAAACATAGTCTAAGAAGACTTTGACTTAGGTCACTAGGTAAGGCGGGAAGATCTCTTCTTAAGCATTGGTCTTGTCTTTGACGACACTAGAGTTCTCACGAGCTTTTTCCTTCCAAATTTTGTTCACTTGGTTCTGATTTCTTAACTTCTGGCATTCATTCCTAAAATGTCCTAGCCTTCCACATTCGTAGCAAGTGATGGTAGCCTTCGGATTCGCTACATGGGTTCTCCGGTTCATTGCAGCAATGGGTGCCTTACAATCCCTAGACGTGTGGCCAACCCTCTTACATTTACTACACTTCACAGTACACGGCCCAACATGATGCCACTTACACTTGTTGCAGTAAGGTAAATTCCCAACATAAGCCTTCTTTCCATTGGCTCCAATAGTGTAAGCCCTTGCCACATCCGGTTTCTTGAAGGGTGGTTGTTGTGGCACTCGGTTATCCTTTTGTTGGTTCTCAAACTTCCTCTTGTTGTTAGCATTCTTTTCTATTATGGTTTCTTGTCGTGTGACCAGATTTCGAAAGTACTCGTTTCCAAGAGTGGAATGTTACGAGGTGATGGGTTAAAGTCATGTTCAAATTAGTCGACATGTTTCTAGATGACGGTATGAGATGACGTAGGAGAAACAAAAGTATAGGATGGGTGCTCAACTCGCCTTCTGGTTTGAACAGTAAGATAATGTAGGGTCGAAAGACTGTGATAAGTTTCGATGTTATGTAAAATAGTACATTGTAAATTTATGAAAAAAAGTTTTAACGACCATCGTATCACTCACGATGTCTTGAGAAACGTTTAGAGACCATTGTGCAACTCACAATGTCCTAGGGAGAGATCTATTATTTATATAAATAAGTTTTATATAAAACCAACGAGAAAATCTACATAAGGCAAAATAAACGTAATATAATTATGGAAATGTATTATACTTAATACTCGTATACTTATCGATCTGTAATGTATATACGTAAGCAGATAATCACGTAGGATACATACTGGTTATCAGACCTGACCTAAAATATATACTGGTTCTTTATAACATTGGCTCTGGATACCAATCTGATCACACCCTCAAACGGGGCCTGGACGGAAAACACGTGTCTGGGGGCGTGACGTCATATTATACATCACACAACATCGTTGCATTAATTTAAAATAGTTAAGGTTTTACATAAGCCCAAAGATAATATGCGAAAGCGAATAAAAGGTTTTAAAGTTTGACAACGATGTTAACCTAGATATTAATAAGTCATTGGAAAATCGACCCAAGCATGGCAAAACACCATATAAGCAAGCAAAAGACATCCATAGCTAAACACCTGAGAAAACATGCTAAATGGTCTAACCATAAAGTTAGTGAATTCATAGGTTTGTATTTTAGTATTAAAAAGTGGTTGGACCACAAAAGTTCACAATTTACGCACACGTGACAGTTATAACAGTTACAACTTCACATAAAAAGCTTTTAAGTTTGCACTAAAGCTCATGACACCGGTGCTCAATTTAAAGGAAGCATTTTATTGCCAAAATAGTAATCCTCGCCCTAATGGCTATCTGATTCCAGGAAAACCTATTGACATTCCGACATGGTATATACGTTTGTTTGGACCTTCAGAAACTAGTAAGCGCTACTTCCCGAATAGGGGATAATTTTGTCCCAATAGTTTATTTACACATTCATGCTTATTAACCCAGTATGGCTGTTAGTAATTGAAGGTTCATGATAATTCGGTGGCATTAGTGGTCTATTCGCTACTTAAAACAATCGTAATAGGAAAAAAACCAATAAAGTAATTGCTGTCCCATAGTTTTAAAACAAGCAATTTTTCACCCTAAATAGTAAAGTAAAAGTTTATGTAAAACATTCGGGCTATGAACTTCCTTTAGCTAGATGAGCTAGCAAATGATAATAATCAAGTAAATGTTGATATAGAACTAATGTGACCTAGAATAATATCGCGTCTTAGGAATACGAGACGTATGCCAAGATTGAAAAATTTGTTCATCACCAAAATACACATCCATGTGTGATTGCTTTAGTTTGATTATCAATAAATGAAGAAATAAAATAATTAAGGTTTTTGTTTATTTTTGCGTTAAAAAAAATCAAAAAATTACCACTTTTAGGAAAGTTTCTATTTTAGGAAAGTTTTTAGTTTCGGGACGTTAATACCGTCCCTTATATTTATTAAGTTTCTATATTTTCAAAACGCACTAACGAGCCTTAATTACTTAACTTCTAAGTCCGTTCCGCTAAATTCTTACCAAACTTACTATTTTTAGTAATTTATTTCTTTTCCCAAAAATTTGTACAGCGTTCTTTAAATGATTTCTAATCATTGGGTATGTGTTACTATATGTTTGGCTAGTGTTTTGGAAGTCATAAAAAGTCGAACAGTGTCCGAAAAACTCATTTTTACTTATTCTCATAAGCACACTTGGTTTTGTCCAAAATAATGTTTCAAGTTTCATTTGGCTATAACTTGGTCGTTTTAAATCCAATTTTAATGTGCGATATATGAAAAACTATCTATTCGAAACGAGCTCTCCAAAAAAACTACTTTTACGCCTAATGAAAAACATTTTAGTCGACCAAACCCCAAAATCAATTTTTGATCAGCAAGCACTTTTTTTCCAAAAACTGCAACCAAATAAAAAAAAAAATAAAAAAAAATCCACCTCAAAACTTCACAATAGTTGTTGATTAGCCTAATCTCCATTCACAACAAATCTAACCTAATCCCTTCATTTCTATTGTTGCAACACTCATTCAACTCTTATCTCACCAAGAACATAATATTTAATAGTTTGAAACAAAAGTAGTATCATTATTTACGAAATCTTATCTTTTAAATATTTCAAAAATAACAAACACAGCATATTGATGTTTGTATCTTGATACATTATAAGAAGACATAAGGAAAAACCATAAAGAAGATTCAATATTACTTACAAGAATGAAGGAATAAGAAGCATTAACACAAGAATCTATACCAAAAATCACTAGATCTTGAAAAACCCTAAATAATAACCAAACCCTAATTTGTAGATCTTGAAGAAACCCTTAATCAAAAAACAATACTTGCAAACACCTTAGATAACCTTGAAATGAACTTGGGATGAATGAATCTTGATTGGAAATCAAAAGTATGGATTGGCGTAGGCTATTAGTGTGTGCCGTGAGAAGGAGAGCAAGATGAGGGAGAGAAAACAATTTGAGGCTATGAAATGAATGAAAACCACCTAGTTCTTTCACAATGGTATTTATAGGAAATGAATTAGGGTTTAGGGACTCAAGGCTTGCACATATAATTAAACCAAAGGGCTAAGTGGCCAAACACAACCAAGAGTGTATGTGTGGCTTGGGTTCGGACGCACATAAGAAAAAAAGAAGGGTTCAAGCTTGAATCACTAATTAACTAGCATTTGAAAATTAAATCAAGATTTCTGTATTACATCCTAGTGGAGAAGTGGGCCAAGGGTTAAACAATGTGAAGTTGTAAGAGTCATGACTTGTAGTGGAGGACAAAACAAACAAGTCACTTTCTTGCATGTGATGGTGTTTTATTTTTGAAATTCAAAACTAGGAGATAAAAGATGCTCTTTGATTATTAAGTGTGTGTATGCGTTATGTTTTGAGTTAGAGAGGCAGGAGGCATGATAAATTTTTTAGCTTATTAACATTGATGGATATGGACGATAACTAATGTTTACACGAAAGGATTTGGAGTTTCCGGGGTTTCGTTAGGTCAAAAACGCGAAAAACGTAATTTAAACGTTAAAGCTAAAATTATTAACCGGGAGTGATCATAATACTGAAGACGCTTAAGAAAAGATATAAATAATTATATATTATACTAGATAATCAAAATTCCAAAGTTGGAACGCGTCCGATTGTGTTTTTCAGATTTACGCGGGTTTAACTTCTCGGGTAAACTACCTAGATTCAAAAGTAAAGTTATAAAAATAAAATATTGATCGGAAAAGTTTAAAATATTGACCTGAAATTTTTCGGGTGTGACAAACTGCAACTTAAAAAAAAACAATTAATAAAAATCTAAACTGTTAGTGCAAATATTATGATATTTAATCTATACAATCTCTTTATGTTTTGGTGATGACAAACACGTGACTTGTAATATGTAATGTAAAGTGCGCAAATTACTCGTAATCACAAATCATCAATGCATACATGCATCTACATTTCTTGATGTCTTAAGTCTACATCAACACCGACATTTGTTTGGAAGTTACTTGTTTACACAAATCATCAATGCTACATGCATCAACAACTCTCGACGTCTCAAGTATGCATCAAGACGAACATTGGTTTACACCTGACGTAAATGTCATAAGGTATGTACAAACAAGCATTAAACTTGTAGGATGATCAAAGAAATAATTTTTTGTCTTAAATTTTACATTTTTATAAATGTAACAAAATAATTTTTTCAAAAATTAATTAGACAAATTATTTTTTTAATTATAAAGAAATGTTTTATGTGGTAATTATTTCAAAATTCAAAATGTGGTTCTTTTCTCCCTAAAACATGTTAAACTTTCACCAAACAAGTTTGTCACCACAAAAAGAAAAAACATGAGCGTCTGTCAGGGCGGTCCCTTAAATAGGCCGGCGGCCCCCTAATATATCTAGGATTGCCGTTTCCTGACAAGCTGTTTTTCAGCTCCTATAAATAGTGGGTCACCTCCAACTATTTTCATAACCTTTTTGCATGATTTTCTTTCAGTTCTTTCTCTCTTTAGATCTAACTAAATCTTTCTAAATCTTTGATCATTCAACCTGGTTAATCTTGTTTAAATGTGATCTAATCTTCTATCCTTTCCTCCTTTTCTTAAGTGCAAGAGAAGAACTTTGGTCATCTACAAGATCCGAAGTTATGTAGTCTAGTTAGTCCATTTGTAACATTTGTTACATATAGATCGAGTCCATGTTTTTCCAATCTTTAGTAGTGTGTTTGATCCAAATGATGTATATATTTGGAATGGTTAGTTGATGTGGGTTGGTTAGTTTTTTGGCCTTAAAATTAAATTGGTGGAAGTGGTAGATTGGTTGTTAGCTAAGATTTGGACTTGTCATCTAGCGTAGTCGTCATAATTAATGTTAGCAACACGGGTTTATGTTGTTTAGGCCATAAAAACACAGGCTTTATTATGTTGGGCCATAAAACATAACGGGTTTGTTATACCCAAAGAGGAATCCTCAACATCTAGCTTTCCATTTTATATTTTTTTTAGTGTCAAAAAATAATGGAAGGCTTGGTATAGGTTTTCTACCGCCGAAAGGATAGCTGTTGATTAGTGGATGTAACTCCGGTTGGATACTCGGGGAGTGGAGTAGGGTTGAGAGGAGCTTCGTTGACTGAACCAATATAAATCACCGTGTCGGGTTTGCATTTTTCTTTTACCTTCGCTTTACTTATTTATTTTAATTTACGCTTTACTTTTATACTTGCATTGTGTTATGTATGGTGAATGGTTGTGTATTTATGTTAAGTTAGGTTGTGTTCTTCTTCTGTGTTAATATTGTGGTTGAGTTTGTATATTAAAGTTTTTAAATGGAAACGTATTCACCCCCTTCTACGGTTTCAACAATTGGTATCAGAGCCACGTCGCTCTAGTTTTCAAAACAAATGGTTTTTAAAATAGAGGACTTTCATTGTATCAAATTACCCATAAAGGGGGTGTTAAATATGAAAAGTGTTTTGTTGTTTGTGATTCGTTAATTGTTTTGTTATTAAATTATACTTTGTATTACTATCTTGAAGGAAATTTTCTCACAAGAACTTGGGGAAGTGGCCAACTTATGTGTTGGGATTTAAAAGACTTCATGATGATCTTGACTGATACTGTTTGTTTAAGGTTTGTGTTTACTGGTGCTAAGGCTAAAGTTAGTGTTGTTCATTAACCTCTAATGATAAAATATTGCTAGTAGTTTACTGCTAGTGTAACTTAGTTACTACTGCTAGTGTAACTTAGTACTGCTAGTATATGTTAGTACTGCTAGAGTAAAGTTAGTACTGCTGGTGAGGATTGAAGAAAATATTCTAAGTAGTTAATGCTGCTTGTACACAGTTAATGCTGCTGGTGTATAAGTTACTACTGCTTGTTAAGAGTTAATGCTGCTGGTACAAAGTTACAACTGCTGAAAGATTACAACTGCTGAAAGATAAAGATTGCTTGAAGATCAAGATTACTTATGTGATAAGCATTAGTTATTTATAGAATAGATCTTTGAGAATAATCTAAGTCTTAGGAATATATTGTAAATCGACTAGGACTCATTGGTGTATAAAAGGAGGTCTTAGGGTATAGAGTTTGATATCATATCTAGAAATCATATATCTTTTGTTTTGATATCGTTATAGCTTCAAGGTTTTGTAACCCTAATACTAGTTGGAGTATTCATATTAATATATTGAAGCTTTGTTTGTTAATCTGTGTGTTCATTAGAATTACTGTTCTATTGCATATTCTTCTTATTGATCAAAGATTAGATTCCGCATAATCTTTGATATATTTTATAAAGTTTCTACCATAGTTGTGTAGGATTTATCTTGTATAAATAAACCTTACACAAGCTAAGGAATTCAAGATCTATTCAAGTGGGATCAACAAAAGTCCTCAAACATAGTATTACAAGTCACACTGTGAATCGTCATAAAGGTTAAATGTATATAGTTTTTGATATACAGATTATTATTATTCAGTTTGTAAAGGTTCAAGTCCAAACTATTAATCAGTATGCTTAAAGGTTTCAAACAAAGATGTATTACAAAATAAAACACCGTTCATTGATTAATATAACCATTCTGGGTTAAACAAAGGTACATTGACTGACACTAACGGAAGGATAATAAAAGGTACATAGACTGACACTAACGAAAACGAAATACAACCAGACGATAGACCTAAGACCATAACCTAAGACCATAACTTAACAGGAAGAAACACCAAAGTCATTCACTTTCCTCGCATCTGAACCACAAATGAAATCTTCTTGAGCACCTTGATCTGGATCTGACTTATAGCAGTCATAAAGGCCCTAACTTTGGAAAGATCAGCATCATTAACATCCCTAAGCAACTAAACAGTTTCAAAGGCCAATATGCTACCCTACAACTTCTCGAGCTCAGCAATGAGGTCTAACCTCTGACCAACACGATAAGTATACTGCCCAAACATATGGCTCATTTGCCTACTTAGGGTAAAGTCTAACTCATTTTCCTTTTCAAATAAATAAAGTAACATGTCCTTAAGTTGATTGGATTTGGCATCTCGGGCAAGTTGTGCGAGGTTCGCCATTTGTGTTAGGAAGTATTCGAAGGATAAACTAAAAAGGATTAATTATTGTTGGGGTTGGAAGGATAAACTACAACCAAGGCAACCTATATATAGGCACAGATTGCATACATCAAACTAATCTACGGTTGGGTCATCTAAAGAAGTTATGCGACTTATTAAATTGTAAGCTATTAAGTTTTCCATGCCTAAATCATAAAGTACTTCTTAGGTAGGCTCATACAAGTAACTATTGTCAGTCATGTCTATTTAAAGGATAAAACAGAAAGTTCTTATTTTCAAAGACTAATATTAAAGGCAATAACTAAAGGAACAAACATAATTTGATGTCAGGTCTACTTACAGGCAAAAAATAAAGGAACAAACAGAATTTCATTAAATGATGAATAATGTGTGGTTTAAAATGATGTAAATTTTATAACCAAATCACATATTCAAATAAGGTAATAAGCTATTTATTTTTCCAAGCCTAAAACAGGAAGTCTCATACAAGTAAGTGTTGACACCCTACATTTCATTACAGTGTTAGATGTATGGTTAACTTTTTTTCAAATGCTCTGATATTGGCTGTTTTAAATGATGAATACTGTGGTTAAAAATTGGGTAATTCCATTTTATAACCCAACAGCTAAACCATATAACAATAATTTGCAGCTCACAGTCATGTAAATGTAAGTCAGTAAACACATTAATGTCAATAATTTGCAGCTCATGGTCATGTAAAATGTAAGTCAGTAAACCAACAAATAGTGTCCAAAAACTAAACGAGTTGTAAACTAATGGAACTAAACTCAACCAAGCTTATCAAGGAAGTAACCCATATAACAACAATTTGCAGCTCTTGGTCATGTCAAACTTAATGGCCATCTAACCCCCATATAACAACAGTACCTACATTAATGGCCATCTAACCCACTTGAAATTTAATGGTTACTGTGTGATTTGAAATTGTGTAAGAAGGTAGAAACTATATTTATGTGCATCTAAAACACTTGACTTTATATAACAATGGAAAACTATCAAAATGGGGAAAAAAATAAAAAACAGAGCAACAAAGTAAATTGTTTAAAGGAATGTAATCTTGGCAAAACAGCAAACAATAATATAAATAATTGTACACAAGACGAATAGCATGATGAATAAAACATACAGATTACCTTCGCAAACCACATAATGTGAATGTGTGTCTGAATCAAGAACACTAATTTTTTTAACACATATCTCAATTAAGAAGACTAAATCAAGAACCCTGATTTTTTCAACCGTAAGAGTTTACAAAAACACATCCAAATTACTTGATGATTCGAAATGATGAAATCATTTTTTATTCATTAAAAATTGTGTTTACGGAAGTTTTTGTGTATGTGTCTATGCGTGTTAGTGTGTGTGAGATGGGTGGGTGGTGTTTTCACGAATCTCAAGAAATTTTCTCAAAACAATATGATACTACTATTACACATACTAAGTTGCATAAAAGTGGTGCAAGTTGCATAAAAAATAAACTGCCCAAGAAAATTTTAAAAAAATATGATACTACTATTACACCTACTAAGTCGCATAAAAGTGGTACAAGTTGCATAAAAAATAAACTTTATAAATTAAAAAAAAATTAATAAAAAAATTATGAAAGTACAAGTCACATAAAAGGGAAAGTCAAAGTCGCATAAAAAGATACCTTACACATGATACTTTTTACTTACAAAATTGTACTTTCAAATAGTATCCAAAGAGTACAAGTTTTAATATTTTAATCAAGTTGCATAAGTCGCATGAGGGCAATTGGGTAACCAAGTTCCAATTTGGCTATTCTTTGAAGCACCCATAAAAAATTGGGGCACAAATGAAATTACCCCTAGTTGAAATTGATACTTGATTTTTCTAGGGACAAGCAGAAAAGGATTTTTAGTCATAGATAGCAGCATTATTTTGTTCGTTGCATGCAATAATCGTGTATATTATGGTTACATTCATCTAATAACCACGCCCTTTCTTAAATGTCCGTCATCAGACATGAACTTTGAAAATTACCATAAATACTCTACAAAATTTCACAATTTTTTGTCGGTATTATCATTTGACCTGCAAAATTTCACAGAGATGCCAGGTCATATTCCGATCATCTTCTCGATCCATTTTTTTCAGCCATTTTCTGCTGATCTTTTTCTGGTCATCTTTTTAGATTTTCTAACCATATTTTCCAATCATCTTCTATGCTTTTCAAAT
>BQNB010061628.1:0-36411 GCA_026074375.1 Tanacetum coccineum | reverse complement strand
AATTTAAACAAACAAGAAAATTAACGACTAAGCAATTAAAAACAAATAACGGTAATTAAAGAAAACGTGACAAATAAGCAAGAATACTAAAATTAAACCCTAAATGCTTTTCTAAACTTTTTCTAATCCTAAATGACTATTTAAGGAAATTCTAAACCGAGAGTAATTTAAGCCAAAAATGAAGAAAACAAGAACGGATATGAAAACTCGTTATTTAAAAAGTGAATTTTCAAAATATTAACCCCACGGAAGTAAATTTCAACCTAAACCTAGAATATGATAAAAGAAAATTTTATAAAAAAGAAAATTATTTTTTTGATTATTTTTCTAATTTTTATGATTTTTTAAAGTTTTTAACAAAATTAATTCACGAAAAATATAAAACTTAAAGCTAAAAATCCAATTTTTTTTCTAAAAATAGCTTATAATAAGCAGGATGCAGGAAAAATAAGAAATCCTAATGTGCTAAATTCAATAAGTCGGGAAAAATCAAAATAGCACTCGAAGTGCTTATTTATACTATAACTCAAAAAAGGGTTAAAAGGTTTGATAATGTAAAGTTGGACGTAAAAGTCCTAAGGGCACGTTGGTGAGGGGTGTGTGTGTTGAGGCCTATAAAAGGGTGAGACTAGGTTGAGGTCGGGGGTTCGAGTCTTGCTCACCCCCAACTTCCTTGTTTTCTCCTTTTTTTTTATTTTTGCAAAAACCTAAAAACCAAAGTTATAAAACAACTGAAAATTAAGAACTTTTGTGAAAACAACTTTTTTTCAAAATCAAAATTAAGCTGAAAACAGCTTATTAAAGCAGACAGAACAACTTGGCTTATTTTTGGACTTTTTTCAAAACTTAAGCATTTAATGAGCTAAGGCCTAGTGAAATAAGCTAAAACTACCCTTTATCTAACCTAATAAGCTAGAATGAACTAACTTTGAGCAAAAACTAATAGCCATAAACTGAGAAACCAATAAGCACTTATAAGAAAACTGCATGCCAAACAGACTGTTAAGCACTTTTTGAGCTTATTTTCAACTAAGAAAATGGAACCTTATGGCAATAAGCTCTATACCTACTTAAAGCTTGGATAAAACACTACTTATAACAACAATCAAGAACTATTTTGAAAATCAAATAAGCAAAGAAAAAGCCAGATTAAAAAGCTACTTATGCTGAATTACCTATGTTTTTGATTTTTTAAAGAAAAGAATAATAAGATAAATTCTAACACTATTAAGCTATGAATAACTAAATATCAACCTAATAAGCTAATTTGAACAGAAATTAAACAAAAACCAAGGGCTTATAAGCTAAAGATCTTAAATAAGCAGTTTGGTAAAAACGGTTAACCAAACAGGCCTTAAGGGCACTTTTGAGCTTATTTTTCAATAAGCTAAAGGAACCTTATGGACTTTTGGCTTATTCCAGTAGAAAACTTATCTAAAACACTACTTAAAACAACTCTTGAAAATTATTTTGAAATCTAAATAAGCTAATAAAAAGCTGAATGAAATCTGCTTATATACTCAGTACATGCTGAGTATTTGAAAAGACAAAGTGTTACTTTGCAGCTTAAAAACAGATAGGCAAATAAGTTTATCTTTAAGAAACAAGTTCAAAAAGCTGAAATCTAGCCTACAATCTACTAATGCTAAGAAAATCAAAAGCTAACAACTACTTTTGCATGCTGAATTCTTAGCTTGAAAATGGCATTAAGGGCTGTTTTGACTTGCTGATGCAAATGACACATAGATGTGCAAATGTTTAAACTAAACTTTGCAGGTTTAAAAACTTTGCTTCTATACTATTTAAATAACAAAATGAAAGCAAAATGACTAATAAAACTAGCTATAATAATGTTGATCTAAAAATTCCCAATGAACTGATCAAATTCACAGCTTCAATTAACAACTCTCAAACCTATAGAAAACTAGAATAAACCTTAAATTCTAACTCTTATAAACTTATTAATGATATTTGACATCAATTTAAGGAACCAAAAGGAATCTAGCAGTACTAACTCAAGTTAGTGCTACCTGACCCAAACACCCTTTTAAATTCATCAATCCCATTTACTGAATTAAGAACTGTTTGATTAATTTAAGGAACCAAAAGGAATCTAGCAGTATTAAGAACTGTTTGATTAATTAAGAACTTAATAAATCAAATTGCTTATAAAACATAAATTGAACATTAAAATGAAAACACGTTCAGTTAAGCCTTGGTGAGCTTAACTGAGTTCAGAACTAGCTTATGAGTAAAATGACAATTTATTTAGCTCATTAGAACAGTAATGAGCTTATTTAAAACATTATGTTTTTAAGTAAAAACATGAATTACATATTAAGCTTAAATGAAAACACACTTTTATTAATAAAAGAGTAATTGATTACAAACTGATTAAAACAGAAGATTACATGTATTGAAAACAATAAGCTGAAAATTACATTTATCTAAAAAAATACACTAAAAATTCTCTAGAGCTTATTTTAAAAACTACACCAAGATCCCCTTTTGTGATGGAGAGATGATTTTTTTTTTTTTTCCTTTATTTATAGGGCAAGAGAGAAGCTTCCAGGCCTTCTTCACACGCCCCTCTTAGCTTTGATCATCACCATTCATTGACTTGTAATCATTGGATGCCCTCTTGTAGCCGTTAGATCAAAATGTGATCACACGGATTGCCCAGGCTGGCAATCCCACATCTTTGGAGCTGTGTGCTTCTTTTGCACTATCTTTATTGCAAATTTTCCCATTTTGATGTGTTTGTTTGCAATCCCGCGTGTCATTCCTTGTCAGTCTTGACCAATAAGAGCTCTTGAGTGACGTTTTTGGCTGCTGACTCATTGCTTAGAACTAAGAATCTAAGAGGCCACGTTGAATTGAGTGGGAGTGGGATTTTAATCCCTTTGATTTGAGCAGGGTAAAGTGATGAAGACGATGAATAGTAACAATCCCCTTTGGCGCCATTTTTTCATTTATAAGTTTTGTGAGTTTGACCCGGGGTAAAAATAGGTGGTTGACTTGGGCTTGTGGGGTTTGGGCCATGGGTTTTATTCATTTGGGCTGGGTAAATATTTAAAAGGGGGTTAAAGGTTTAGTGATAACATCGTTAAGCCTTTTATATTAAGATGGAACTAACGGTTTTAGTGTTTGAAAGGATCATTTATAAATTTGATTTAACTTTGGAGGGCTGTTTTTGGCATTTTTGAGGTTTTTGTTTTTTTGTGGTTTGACCAAGGGTTGACCAAGGTTGACTTTGTTGACCTTTACTAGAAACTCCCGGCTCTTGTACACTCTATCCGTTCCCGTGTTCGTGTTTGTTCGGTTTTGACCGTTTTCTTGTGATTTTTGCAATATACAAGCATAATTTGCACAATTTGATCATTTAAAGGTTATTTTTGGTATAAAAAGGATATGTGATTTCTCACATATCAAAATTCCCCAAACTAAGTGATTGTCGTGTCCCCACGCAATATTATATGCTCTAAAACCAAATACCTCAAAACTTCCCCAAACTAATCATTTGAAAAGTAGCAAAGTCTTTTGTGGAGAAAATTAAGAAATCACAAGTTTTAAAACACCCCATTTCCCTATTTTTCAAAACTTTTTTTTTATTATTTATTATTTTTATTTTTATAATTTTCCTAATTTACAACTTACCACTTATTTATGTGTGACATAATGTATTCTTTCATTATTCATTGTAACTTTTAGGATCACGAAACAAAAAGCACAAAAAAGTGTCCATATCCTCGACTAATTACCTCGAAAAGTAGCTAAGTGTTCATTGAGGGGAATTAAAGAATCAATAGCTTTGAAAAGTCCCGTTTTTATCATTCTTAAAGATATACACTTATTCCTACTAATTTTTGTATTTTTCCTATATTTTCTCATTTCATTTTTTAGAGCAACTAACTAACATATTTGAATTTCGTTATTTTCATAATCGTTAGGGATCATAGAACAAGATGCATTTCGATCCGAAAATGCCCCAAAAAGGATAAATTCATCGTCCCTGACTTTTCACTCGCTCCAAACCAAGCTTAAAACGAAATCGCCGTTAAATATCAATTAAAATGCTAACAATACTCATATTTGCAGCTAGTGAATTTTTCACTCCCGACAATTATTATATCTTAGGTGAATGTGCCATTTTGAATTTCAACCATGGATCAACGTTTTACAAAATTCTATGCTTCATGTTCCACCCGAGAATAATAAGTTTGAAGGCGATATCATCCCATGTAGTGACTTTCGTCTCGGCACATCCCAACCTTGCGGCTAAGTGACCAGGCTTTTGACACCCCACAGAGACTAGTATCGGGACTCACGGACCTTAGGTTTCAAAAACTCTTAGGTTTCCCGTATATACATAGCTTATTTAAAAACTTAAAATGAAATAGTCAAAGTTTAAAAGCATATTTAAATTTAACAAAAAGAGATCTATTTATTAATTCAAACTTAATATTAAACATAACATTTATGAAATTGTAACCCTCGACCTTTTAGAAGGCTGCAACATCGGTTGTGAGCCGGCAAGATGCAGCAAACTTTTATCAGTCTCGGATTTTTATTCTTACTATGGGCTTTCTTTAGAAGGCTGTAACATCGGTTGTGAGCCGGCAAGATACAGCAAACTTTTATCAGCCCACAGTTTATAATTATTCTTTATTATATTTTTTTATTTTTCATCATTTCAAATTTTTTTTATATATAGAGAAGACTTCTTTTTGAAAAATTCAAGTATAAGTTTGAACTAAGACTAAAATTTTTGCTATATACTACATAAAAATTGTTGATTTAAGTTTAATCTCCAAAAACAACACGTATTATTAATCCGGTTAGGAGCTTATGGGAGAAAAAGCCACAAATTACATACATGAGCTCTTAAGATTTCCAAATAATCCTTGTTTAGCATCCCACTCATACTTAACTCTATCATTTTTCGTTCTTCGCGAATTTCTGCGAACGCTTAGCCTAAAAGTTAAGGAACAAGCTAGAGCTCAACACGCTCGATCGGGTCAAAATTTATTCTTATTCTACCCAGTAGGAAAGTCAAAATTGTGACAAAACACTTATTTTATTTTTGAAAATTTTTCATTTTTTTTTATTTTTGTGGGAAAACGGGGTACGTGAGAACAACGGGCAAAGGTAGGTCAGATCATATCGAAGATATACTACCCCATACTAAAATTAAACATTGTCCTCAATGTTTCCTAGCCTAAGGCTCAAAACCCCATACTAGAACTCAAAAAGTCGAATGCATAACCCAAGCATGAAGAGAGTATCACAAAAATCTCAAGCCGTTTATCAAGTATGCTAAAAGATAAATGTTAGTCGATAATAATCTAGGATATCGGATTTCCCCAAACTAATGGCAAGCAAAGGCTAGGAAGCTCGAGTGGACCGGGACAAAACACCGAACACGAGAGTCTTCAAAAATTTTGGGTCAATCCTACAAAAAATCACAAGCACAAACAACAAGAATCGGAAGAGTACAAGCCTCCTCACATCACAATAGAAATAAGAAAGAAGAAAAATGGATAAGCATGGGGTGCCTCCCACGAAGCGCTTTGTTTTTGGTAACCGAGTCACATAGCTTGACTCGATCCCCGAATTTATTCGTCCTTGGGGAAAGCAAATGGAAGAGAAAATCTCAATCGGGCTTTCATTAATGTTTGGATAAACATTAAAGCACATGAAAGTTCCATCCCGATGAGATGCCACCGGCTCTAAGTGGAGATGTCGGGGTCAAAAATGGTGTCCTCATTCCCGAAGGAGAAAAGAAAGTTCACATGATGAGTAAAAAGGATTTGGACAACAATTGTGAAGAAAAGATAATGGTGGTCCTTAGATGATAATCTCACACATGATGGAGAAAAAGTTTTCTCGTAAATCCCGGGATCAAAAGTTTTAACCATATTTTTCAAAGTATCAAATTCGGATTCATCCTTAAAGCATTGTGGTTCATGATCGAATAACACCTCGGAGAAGAGATTATGGGTGGTGTCATCAATAAGCAATCTCTCAAGATATAATACGTCTCCATCCGAGTCATAATATCCTTCCTCAATATACGTAGGAACTTCGATAGCTAGAAAAGCACCGATCTCATCATTATCGCCTCCTGGGTCAAAACAATCTTCTTCATTGGGAAAAGGTATGTGAAGTAAAACTGGCTCATCAACGGTTGAATTTTCGTCATCTTATGAGTTGTAATCATCTCTCTTAATTTCTGGCGGTATTAAGTTATCTGGACCGGAAAATATATCGATCTCTTCCCTATGAGATTCACTATCCTGAACGGGAATAGGAAATATGGGAAAAGACTCAATGATCGTATTTGGACTAGCATGAAAATTTTTCGGCAACCGAGAAGATGAATTTCCGTATAGCAACCACATTCGACTAATATATTTCTCGTGCTCTCTAGCAATTCTTGAAGGATTTGTGATGATTTCACCGACAAACTCATGGTGGAGAGGATCATTTCTAGGAGAGAAAACTGTTAAAGTATTATGATTGAGAGGTGATTTAGGAAGATAAGATTTGGCATCAAAATGATCATTCTTTGGAATAGAATCGAAGACTTCATTACGAATTGGATTAAACTCACTAGAAATGATTTCTTCGTCAAGATCAAAAAGAGAATAAGTTATAAAACTCATTTCGTGAGTAACCTCCTCATGACTTGACTCGTCATTACTAGAAGCAGAATCGTCGAAAAGAGGATTGGAAAACGTCCTGGATCATTTGATCCGCACATATTTTGAACAGATAGGGGTCATCCCAAAAGTAGTGTTTAACATCCTTGAAAAACTTGTTCTTTTGCTGGGAGAACATTCCCTTTACAATGAAATTTCTCGAGTTGGGTAATTGGCATAAGCGGCAAACCATGGGTGTATAAGTCACCACGAGAAGTCTACCTTATTAAGTGTCTAGAGAGGCATCTTTTCATTCACCTTTTTTGGGTCGAGCACATTTTCATAAGGATTTTCTAATCGGGAAAGATGATCGGCCGCGAGATTCTCGGCTCCTTTTGTGTCAATTACTTTGAATGTGAACTCTTGAAGGAGGAGAACCCACCGGAGCAATCTCGCCTTGGAATCTTTTTTAGCAAAGAGATATTTTAGGGCGGAGTGATCCGTATACACTATGCTTTTATTCAAGACGAGGTATGATCAGAATTTTTCGAAGGCATACACCATGGCTAACATTTCTTTCTCCGTCGTGGTGTAATGCGATTCCGCCTCGTTCATTGTTTTACTAGCATAGTGTATAGGCCTAAAGTGTTTTTCATGACGTTGCCCCAAGACTGCACCTATGGCAAAGTCGTTTATCGCATAAGTCAAAGGGCATAGTCCCGTCTTAGGGCAAATTTAGATTGAGCTTCGGTAAGTTTTTCCTTTAACGTTTGAAAAGCTTGAATACATTCATTGGAGAAGATGAACGGAGTATTTTTCTCAAGAAGATGAGTCATCGGTCGGGAAATTTTGGAAAAATCCTTAATGAACCGTCGGTAGAAACCGGCATGACCGAGAAAACTCCGAACACCCTTAACGGTGGTGGGATAAGGTAACTTAGCAATCACATCGACTTTGGCTTTATCGACCTCAATCCCTTTTTTGGAAATCTTATGGCCAAGGACAATGCCTTCCTTAACCATAAAATGACTCTTTTCCCAATTAAGACAAAGATTGGTGTCTTCACACCTTTGAAGCATCTTGTCTACATGAGAGAGGCAATTTTCGAATGAGTTCCCAAAGACCGAAAAGTCGTCCATGAAGACTTCCATCGTTTTTTTGATCAATATAGAAAGATAAGCCATCATACACCTTTGGAACGTGCCCGGTGCATTGCATAAGCCAAAAGGCATGCGACGGTAGGCGAACGTTCCGTAAGGACACGTGAATGTTGTCTTTTCTTGATCATGAGGGTCGATGGGAATTTGAAAGTACCGGAGAAGAGAAACCACGAGGAAAACAATAGTACTTATTTTCCGCTAATCTCTTGAGCATTTGATCCATAAACGGTAGTGGAAAGTGGTCTTTACGGGTGGCTTTATTTAACTTTCGGTAGTCAATGCATACACGCCATCCCGCAACCAATCGAGTTGGATTAAATCAATTTTCTTCTTTTCAACTAACGGTATACAGCCATCTTTTTTTGGTACGCAATGTAGTGGCTTACCAAGGGACTATCCGGAGATCGGGTTAAATTAATCCTCAGCGTCAAGAAAGTTTTTCAACTCCTTTTTGATGACATCGTGGATCTTTGGATTCACCCGTCTTTGTTGTTGAACCGCCAGTTTGTAGTCCTCTTCCATAAGAATCTTGTGAGTATAAAATTCCGGGTTAATACCCTTGATGTCGGAGAGTTTCCAAGCGATGGCTCGCTTGTGTGACTTCAAAACCTTTTAAAAAGAGAGCTAACGTCTTTTTCCTCGGAACACTCAGTCTTTAGCCATTATGACGGGCAAACTTGTTGTCTCCATATTCAAAACTTGCATATGAGAGATAAGGAGGTAAGTCTTGAGTTCGGACCTTCGGTAGTGGGTTCATCAATTGAGATGTTTATCATTCTTAGCTTCACAAGTTTTAGTTCTTTTCGAATTGTAGGCAAATAATTTCATTGAGTGGTGAGGGGGTACATGATGGATATCATATTGAGAAATGATTTCAAGAAGAAGATATCCCTCCTCCGGGTCATAGTAAGAGTCATTCAACTTCAGGTGAAGTTGGATCATTCTTCAAGGAGCGAGGTAAGTTTATCGACTCTCCTCGAGAGTAAATCACTATCACAAGGGACGTGAGGTCAGAGAAGAGGTAGAAGAAACGATCGGAGTCTTAGTAAGGAGTAGGATTGCCACTCGCGATCACATCGGAGAAACTAAGAATTTCTTGAGAATACTCCTTACAAGCTATTTCAATGACGTCGATTAGGTTCGCCGTCATTTCATCGTAATTGAGGGTATCTAGAAGTTTGATCAGAATGAATGTTTACGGCTTCTTTTCCAACCGAAGAGTTAATTTTCCTTGTAAACATCAATCAAAGCACGTTCGGTCTTTAAGAAGGATTCTACCGAGATTAGGGGACTCGGGGATTGGCATCAAAGTCTAGACTACAAAGGTCGAGCTGGGAATTTGAACTTTCCTACTTTTTAGGTAGGTCATTCTCGGGATCCGTCGGTTGGGTAATCGAACGGTCCGCAAGTTTAAGAGTCATACAAGTAGGAGTGAGCTCAGTAAGAGAAAGCTTTTTCCACATGGATAATGGCATGAGATTTATGCTAGCGCCAAGATCAGCCAAGGCTAAGCATTCATCCATTCCGGAAAAATCACACGGTATTAAAAATTTGCCGGGGTCTCCAAGTTTTCTTGGGTAACATGGAGGTCAACCGCTCATAAAACAATGCTCATTCAACAGAGTTCTAGCCATTTCACTTAATTTTTCTTTGTTTCCAATTAAAGCTTTAAGAGTCGAGGCAAATTTTGGCATAAGAATCAAAGCATCCGTTAAGCTAATTTCGAAACTCAAATCTTTAAAGATTTCGTAGAATTTCTCAATTTGGTCGATAGCTTTTTCATGGCGCCTTTCATCATTGCGTCTCTAAGGATATGTAATTGACGGTTTCAAGTTAGGCATCGGAGCACTAACGGGAGCAACAACGGGCTCAGAATTTGGTACTTGAGTTTGAATTTGGACAACCGGAGGTTAGACGTCTTTGGTTACTTCCGTCGTTTATTAGAGGGACTGGTCCGTGTCCTTTTGTCACCTCGGGTTTCACGTTCTACACTTTAGGAGGAGATGGAAAAAGTAGTAGGAATCTGTGGGCTCCTTGGTAAGCAACATCGCTTTGGCGTGGTATTACCCTTCAAATCTACCTTAGGGTATATAATGGTATTTTTGGAGATGTCCCTGACCTGAGGTAGAAGCGGGTATTGGAATTCACAAACTTGGGAAAACATTTCAGTAAATTGGTCATTTGATTTTTAAATGTTGGATTGTGGTCTTGCATGTTCCTCATCACTGCATATTAGCTTTGACGTTAGGCTTTCAAAATCGGTCTTTTCAACCTTGAGTTTGCGAAAGCCGGAGCTTTGGTGAACACGGGGCCGTTGTTTATCGTGAGGTCGATAAATTTGCTTTGTGGTTTGTAGTTATTTCCCCGGTTTTGGTTGTAACAGTTTTGGTTATTTCCTTGGTTTTGTTGTACGGGAGGAAAACACGGGGAGGCAAATTTGATTAGCAATCGGGGATCGGTATCCGATTTTCCTTTAATTGAAATTAGCTGCGGCTGCTTGGGAAACATATTCTTAAATATTGTCACGATAAACGTTGCCATCGGTGGCGGGACAATTTCTGTAAGAATGAGCACCTCCGCAAGTAACACAACGTTCTCGAATCGCTTTCACCGTCGAGCGGTCGAGCTTGGTTTTTTATCGTGAGTAGTAAGCATTGCAACACTATCTTTAAAATCCGGCAACAGGGAGAAATACCGGGGGGGTAGAAGAACTCGATGAACTCACTTTGGCAACAACCGGTTTGTTACGTGAATACGAATTTGGATTTTGTTTTCGATGATTTCTTAGGCAATCTCGGGGCCATTTTATCAAAAAGTTACCACCCACGACGGAATTACATTGATAGTGATCATTTAAAAGTTCACAGACTTTTATAGAAAAGTATCGAGTTGATGTAATTCGAAAATCCATGATGTGGGCATGCCGAAGATCATTGAATCGGTCCTATGCCTCGTAAAAAGTTTCTTCAAATCGTTGTTGAAATCTCGTGATTTCATTTCGAAGATTTGTTGTTTTGGAAGGAGGGAAGAATTTGTTGATGAATTTCGAAACAAGATCATCCCATGTAAGAATCGGATCGGACTGGGTCAGGTTCTTTTTCTAAGCCAAAATCGGGCGGCACCCTCGGGGTGAAAATGGGAAAAGCATAGCTTTTACGACGTTACTCGGGGGGACGTTCAGGAACTTCATGTAGAATGTGATCTTGTTGAAATATCGGAATGTGAGCCATGAGGGTCTCTTTGTAATGTCGAAGAATTATTTGTTTTGAACGGGGTATGCAAACCAGTGCTTAAGCTCAAAGTTGTCTGCGATGATCTCGGGCACAACGATGGCATCCTCGTAACCCACGGTGGGTGCTTCGAGCAATTGAGCCATAGTACAAGTATCGTCCATCGTAACTACGGGAGGATTTTGATTTTTAATTGGTTCAACAAGATTAAATGGTTCAACAAAAGAAAAATCGGATTGAATTGTTTCTTGTGTGACGGTTAGAATTACGAGATTGAGAGACGGATGTGCAAATACATAAAATTTAAAAGAAATTTTATAATAATTTTTTTTTTGGGTTTTTTTTTTCGGTAATTCAAAATGTATTCACAATAAATTTTAAATACAGACAACCGAGATAAAGACAATTAAAACTCAATAATCAACTTGTTTCTCGGTAAACTCTCTTAAAAAGAAAAAGGAACAAAGGAGTTTGTTATACTTAAAAAGGTAAAGCCGTTAACCTCGCGAGGAGAGCACACAAAGGTAAGGGAAAAAAGTTATTTTTCTTGGGTCGGGGGAAACTTATTAATTGATAATACTTCAGTTGAAGTAATATATGTGTTGGTGTTCTTTTACCAACTTGGTAAAAAAATTTAATTTTTATGGGATAATGTTTTTATATTTTTTTTTATATATTATAATTATACTAAATAAAAGAAAAATCTTTTTGTTTTTTTATTATAAGAAAATATAAACAAAATAACTTCACTCGGGGAGGTCTTTTCAAACAAAAAAATTTTAAACGGCTTCAACAAATCGGATACAAATCCTTACTGGTCAGCTGGCGCAAAACTTGATTCTAGATTGACTCACACCTTTAAAATATATAATATTTATTATAGATATATTTTAATATATATTAATATAAGGATAAGATAAAAAATCTCAATTATTGTAATCGGGAGTATTGATTCTCCGGGTTCGTCTTCCTCAAGTGGGAATGCAATTGAAAGTCGAGAGTCGTTTTGAGAATTGATGCTTGAATGGAACAAGATTTGATATTGGTTATCTAAAACTACGGGAAAACTAAGGCAAAAACTTAAAAACACTTAAGACAAGACAAATTTTAACTAAAAACGCAAAACGAGAATCCTAAACGGGACCTAAAAACCCTAAATTATCATAAATTAAGTCCTAAGATGATTTTTGGTTTTTATAAGTCTTAATTAAATAAAAATCTAGGACAAAGAAAACTGGACCAAAAACGGGAGAGATTTAAGCTTAAAAACACTAAAAATATGAACGGGATTCAATCCCGTTCTTTCAAAAACAAAATTTTGCAATTTTAACCCTACGAAATCAAATCTAATTTTCCTAGGTTCTAAATGTTAAAAGAAAATTTTCTAAAAAAGAATTATATTTTTTTGATTATTTTTCTATTTTTTATGATTTTTTAAAGTTTTTAACAAAATTAATTCACGGAAAAATATAAAAACTTTAAGCTAAAAATCCTTAAAAAATTTCTAAAAATTAGCTTATGATAAGAAGGATGCAAGAAAAAAGGAGAAATCTATAAATAGTCTTAAAACTAATAAAGCTGGAAAATTCAATTAAGCACTCGAAGTGATTATTTATATTAAAACTCAAAAAAGGGTTAAAAGATTAGATTGTGCAAAGTTGGACGTAAAAGTCCCAAGGGCACGTTGGTGAGGGTGTGTGTTGTGAGGTTTATAAAAGGGTTGAAACTGAGTTGAGGTCGGGGGTTCGAGTCTTGCTCACCCCCGACTTCCTTGGTTTCTCCTTTTTTTTATTTTGCAAAAACCTAAAAAGCAAAGTTGTAAAACAGCTTATAATAAGCTATTTTTGTGAAAACAACTTTTCTAAAATCTAATCAATAAGCCATTAAATAAGCTTAAAACAGACAGAAAGTACTTAACTACTTTTTTTTACTTTTAAAAAAACTTAATAAGCTAAAAACTAAAATAAGCTAAAACAAGGAGGGATTAAGCTATATTAGACTAAAACTAAACTAATAAGCTAAATTTAACTAGAAATAAGCAATGTGTTAAATCTCACTCCCTTCTACAAAGCATTCCAAGTCTCGACTGATGTTCTTGAGATCTACATGCAAGAGTTCTGGGCCTCTGCTTATATTCATAACCGATCTGTCAGATTCAAGATAAACAACAAAAAGCACATTCTCAATCTTGATCAATTCAGAGACATGCTTCAAATTTGCCCTAAAGTCGGTAATGAGAAGTTTGAAGAACCACCTCTTGAGAAGGAGATTCTCGCATTTCTAGCCAATCTTGGTTATTCTGGTGAAATAAGAAAGATCACTGATGTCAATGTCAATAAGCTGCATCAACCCTGGAGATCATTTGCTGCTATCATCAACAAATGTCTCAATGGTAAAATATCCTACAACAGTCTTCGTCTTTCTCAAGCTCAAATCTTATGGGGAATGTACAATAACAAGAAGGTTGATTATGCATATCTTTTGTGGGAGGACTTTATTTACCAGATTGAGAACAAGAATATGAAGAAGGGCAATGCGATGTACTATCCTAGTTTTACCAAGCTAATCGTCAGCTTTGTCATGGCTATTCCTCGAAGAAACAAGGTTATTTGGCACTATGCCAGAGATGACCCAATGTTCACGACAATCAATGTCATCTCAAGGAATGAAGACACTCAATTGTACGGGACTATCTTACCAGTAGAGTTAACAAATGAGGACATCCGCAACTCTGAATCATACAAAGAGTATTATGTTGTTGCTTTAGGAAAGATTCCTCCAAAGACAAAAGCAAGTAAGAAGAAAGCTAATTTTAATGCAACCACTAAGCAGAAGCCTCCCACAGTCCCCGAAGAAAAGAAAGGCAAGAAGTCTGGAAAAGGAAAGCAGAAGGCTAAAGGGTTAAAGACTATCTCTGAGGTGATTTTGACAGAAGCTGAGCAACTCAAGATAATCACCAAGAGAAGCCATAAAGAGACTCACAGCTCTCATGTCAACGGGTCTGGTGTGGATGAAGGAACTAGTGTTTCACCAGGGGTTCCCGATGCACCTGATTATGACTCAGATGATGATATCTCATGCAAGTCAAGTGAAGCTGATCAAGATGAAGATAAAAATGAAGATCATGAGAACATTCAAGATGATGACGATGATGCTAAAAGTGGAGATGATGAACTCAAAAGTCAAGATGATCAAGATGATGATGATGAAGCACAGACTGAATCTGAAGATGATGGTGATGATTTCATTCATCCAAAGCTCACAACTCATGATGATGAAACAACACATGAAGAGGAAACTGATGAAGATGACACCTTCGATCCTATAGTTCATACACCCTCTCATGTTTCATCCTCAGATGATGAAGACAGTGACAATGAAGTTGAAGGGGTGGATGTTGAAGGAGAAAAGTCGGATGAAGATGCTACATATGTAGAGGACCAAGGCAATGAGGCGGACAGAGATACCAATGCCAATCTTGAAGGAAGAGATGATGTAAAGGCAGATGTTGTATTGCCCCAGGTTCAAGCAACCCAGGAAATTGAAGACACTCATGTGACCCTAACTCCGGTAAATCCTGATGGTCAACAACAGAGCTCTTCTGTATCATCTGGCTTCGTCTCCAACATGCTAAATCCAAATCAAGATACCGGTGTTGATGCTATATTTGGACATAATGCTGAAGCTACCTCTCTAGTAGATATTCCTGTCACTGCCATTGCGGAGCCATCCTTCTTTGCACCAACCAATCGTCCTCCAACACCGACTCCTCTCTTCAC
The DNA here is from genome assembly GCA_026074375.1 of Tanacetum coccineum. Lineage (NCBI taxonomy): Eukaryota > Viridiplantae > Streptophyta > Magnoliopsida > Asterales > Asteraceae > Tanacetum > Tanacetum coccineum. The sequence goes on along the minus strand of BQNB010061628.1, from coordinate 21,601 downwards.
TCAATTACAACAACCACCAATCCTGACACCGGCTACTACTCCAAGCTCCTCACTTCAAAATCTTCCTGACTTTGGTTCGTTGTTTGGTTTTGATAACAGACTAAAAGCTTTAGAAGACAACTTCTCGGAATTCAAACAAACAAATCAATATGCTGAAGCACTCTCTTCCATTCCTGGCATCGTTGACCAGTACCTGGCAAATAAAATGAAGGAAGCAGTAGATGTTGCAGTCCAACTGAAGTCTGATAGAATTCGAGAAGAGGCTCAAGCTGAAAATCAACAATTCCTTGATTCAATCGATGAAGGAATGAAGAAAGTAATCAAGGAACAAGTCAAGAGTGAAGTCTCGAAGATCACACCAAAATGAGAAGTTAGTGAAATGAACAACTCGAGTCTGAGGGGTTCCGGTACGATCTTCAATGGAAGCCAGACGTCTCATGTATGTCGCTACCTAATCTTTGTGATCTAGAGCTGTGGAAAAAGATCTTAATTGACAAAGATGGAAAGCTAACCAAATCTATCAGCAGAGTCTTGAAATCCTAAGACAGCTCTTAAAGGCATTAGTTGATGCGTATGAAGCCGACAAATTTGCCTAGATATTTATGGGATACCGCCCGCCCCTGGTCACAAATTAAAGACCTCCGAGACGGAGCAGATGATGATCAAAAAAACCTCGACTGGATATTGAACCGGGGGTCCAAAAGAGAAGGTCAGGGTAAAAGAACCATGAGTGTCTCCAGTGCTCAAGAGAAAAGACATCCACGACAAGCAGGAAAGATACTACAGGTTCCTAAAGAAACTCATAAGCTTTCTGCTAGCAAATCTGCTCCGGTAGATGGTAACTATGCAATTATCAGATGTCTTTGAAGCACTCTGCACATAAGGAGTTTGAACGGTGTCCTGTATGATACTCATAACCGGAGAAGAGGTCTAATCCTCTTACCTGTCCATTAGTTTCACAACCCTAAACGAATTCCTTCTCTGATCATGCATGGAACAAGGTTGTTAATGCGGCTTCATGAATCCGTCCAACTGAGGCATACAGCATTCTGGCAAGTGATGTCAAGGACCCTCGAGAGTCTATTCTCGATGAGCTATCAGATATAACATTTGATCTTCTCAGCTTTTGTGATGAAAAGGCCTAAATGTTACAACACTAAACACTGATTGTTGCAGGTCCAACATTTGAGCTGGTGATAAGGAATATGCAAGAGCTTGACTGATCTGAATACTTTTGTGAGAAGTCTACTAAGCACACAGATAAATTTGGAATGGCATAACCACCGAAGGCCGCCAATTCATCTTGTTCTCGCAGTTAAGACATTACGGTGGCTATACAAATCTCTCAAGGTCGTCATGTCTTACCGGTTTCATTCACTTAATTATACGACCTTGAGTACCTTCATGGTGGTGAAGTCACACGCCGCCAAAGTTCACTACTTTCAGTACGAATGACCAAAGATGCGATTACGGGCATATTAAAGGGATAGAAGACTAAGTGCCTACATGTGGAGTCCTAAGTGGATAGTAAACCTACGACAAATTCGCTTCTGGGGAAATTCCACATTGGGGCAAGAGCGGAAGAAATTCTATGCTATTTTGCAGGACAACAAAGGGAATCAGCTCGTGACGGTATCAAAATGGATGAATTATTGCTGTCACAAAGGTGGAAATAGTTCAAATGGCAAAACTACAAGCATCTTGAATGGATCGCTGTACGTGGGGATGACGACATTCTTTACAAGTTCAAATGTAGGCGATTTTCACAGACTTCGGATCCAAGGACCTTGAAGACATTGCTGCTTCCTTCTCCTGCAGGGAAACAGTTGACAATTTCAAGTTTGAAGAAGTCTTGGATTTAATGTCTCCTTAAGATTATTCATAAGGAAGTTGTTGTCACTCCAAAGGCGTGTGAGAAAGACCTTCAATTGGGTGTTGAAAGTATCAAAAGAAACACAAACTCACCAAACGCCTGACACGTACAGATCCAATTGAGAAGAAGAGACCGCCTATAACACAAACCATACTCTTCGATCATAGTGGATTCATCTATGTGAACAAAGTCAAGAAGAACAGATTGATGCGATATTGACTATGAAAACTACAAAAGTTTAGCGTGGTTATTCGATGCTCGTTCGGATTGCTCTGATAATGTTCGGGGCCCTCAAGGGAATCAGAATGGGATGTTCTGCCCTCTCGACTTTTTGGGAGCCAAGATTGACCAAAAGCAAATACAAAAAAGCCCCCATCGATAGTGGGACGAATTAGCAAGATGAAAATTGAGCAGATAATTATATAAGAGATTAGAGAAAATGTAAAGTGATACTCATGCGCGTCGCTTGGAGAGCAATATTTGTTATTGGTGGTTAAGACCAAGTTACGAATTAAGGTTGGCATGAGTGAGCTTACGGAGCATGCTTTGAATTATGTGTAGCGGGATAGGAAGACTCTTATAACGGTAGGTGTGTTCTTACGGCTGTCTTCTTCATTAAGGTCTCATATGTGGCTATTATCAACTCTATGGGTTAGAGTTTATCATTACTTTTATGTTATATGGCTTTGCAATGATACTGTGTATATAATGTTATTATACCAGAGATTTTATCGTTATGATTTTGTGATTTTGGTATGATGAAATCTACTAAGTAGATATTGTGCTTCAGGAGTCGTGTACAGATTATGAGTTCATCATGATAGTTTTCGTGTCAGTCTGAATGTTATATAATACTTTTAAAAGATATTCATACCTTAGTATTGAATACTCGGTCTTAAATGCCACTCTTCATGATAAAATACACTTGTCGCACTCAAAAGTCACTGGACGGACCTGGGGCTTATTAATGGACCTGTCATATAGATTCTCTTTTACCAGGGGGTTGGGGATGCTAGAAAGGGTACATCATTTCGTCCATTAATCCATGTTCACATTATAGCGCAGGTCTAGATACATATCTTCGATTTAATCGCTCACACACGAAAATAACGATTCAATAGGCGTATTAGAATCATTTTCCTTACTGGCTAAAGAGGGTATACAAGGGAATACTAGCTAGTTTATTGTGTGTTAACGGTGGGACTATGATGTACTAGTTGATCTAGCCTGTAGACTCGGCATGATGTATTAAACTGGTGTGACTCACGATAGCTTCTCCTTCTCATAGCTGTAAAGCAATGTGTTGGTTTACGTACAATTACGAACTGCAACATGCTCTAGGCGGCAGTAGTTATATTCAAATGTGAAGTAGATGAGATTATATGACAACAATTGCAATATGATGTGGGGGACGCTTTGAGTTGAGTTTTAGATATTTCTGTCGAAACTAAAGTAAGTTGAATATTTCATAGATTGGTCGCATATAACCGTGTTTGATATTTATATTTGGCGCAGATAGAGATCTAACTGGTTGAATGTATGAATAGCTTTACACAAAGCTCCCCCACCACCCATGACTCTGCATTTGGTAGTTTCGCGTATAATGTGTTATGATGGAACGTACCTATGATAGAGATTGAGGCCGCTTGACGCTATAGTGTACTTGATCCATTATATAGTGTGCGATGTATCCAGTGCAGTAAGCGGGGTTAGGGTATACGTCAGCCCATGGATCTCGCACCAAATTATAGTTGCTAGATGATTGTGATCAGCTCTCGCTCTAGGAACTACGGGAGAGGAGATTAAAAAGGATAGAGAGAATGTGTAGCACTAGTCTCCGTGTTGAAGTGATGTGAAGAAGAGTTAAGAGTCCCTAACACAGGAAAACAAACCCAGAGTAATGGATTTATTTTAAAAAGGAGGAGGGGGGAGTAGTAAGATGATGAAATAAGTAGCCTGGTGTAAGTTGTGAAGTGTCCACGTCGCAGCTATTGTCAGCCTTGTGAGGAAGATGTGTCTATGTACAGCTCTGGAAGCACTAATCTCGCACAGTGATCTCCCTTTACCAACCACATGCAGTAGTCTTCGTCGCAACTTTAGATGTATCAATCTATATGCATCCCTCATAGCCCAGTGCAGTCACACGAAGCTTCTCGCACTCTCTGACACGGAGGCTCGTCTAACGCCATAAAAGACCAGACTCTATTCATCGACTCATAGACGTATACAGGCCTCCCGCAATATCACCGGCGCGCCGCTGAACCACCCCTGTCTCAGCCACTTCCTATATTCCCAAAATTTCGGCTCACGCACTACAGCCCCCCCCCGCTCCCCCCCGCCCCCCCCTCCACCCCGGGTCACCTACAGATGCTCGTCACACGGCGGTAACACTTAGGTTCGTTGTCTGCATTGAAGACAGTTCATGGACCCAGTGGACGCTATGCACAAACCTCTCCCAGCACTCTATGTAGGAAAAGAACTTTGTTTCAAAACTCACGGAGATACACTCATTTTCTATTGGATTTCTAACTCCGAGTTTGTTCGCTATATTGGTACAAAAGGTGTGGGTGGGACTAAGCGCTATAGCCTACGATCACTAAATTAAAAAGCTGCAATATTGAGTATAGTGCCCTTAATGAGTCAATCCATTTCATATCTCAATTTAGGACACTTATTATTTCTCACAAATGTGAATATCATAGTAATATAATTAGAGTCCTACGCATGATCTTAAGATTTTGCCGACATCCCGTGTGATACTTGGGTAATTCACAATGTATAGATGGAAATCTTGCTTGAGCCTACATACAAAAACATGCTCAATGGTGGTGATTGTGCGATTCTTTTGAACTCAAGCTTGTGACAACTGGAAAGCAAGCAAGGTGCGATTTATCTTTATGAATCAAACTTGTTACTAAGTGTTTCGGATCAACGGTTTAAAGGAATTTTGAAATTGCTTTACAACTCTCGATGTGTCACAAAAACACTTCATAGCTTAAGTGACACGTCGATTGATTTCCCTAATCGATTTTTCTATATCAATCGGTGAAGTAGTAACTCATTGGTTTACATCTTTATCTGTTGTCTGCTTTGGAGGAACGTTCCGATTATTTAGTACCATCTGAGTACGATGAATCTAATACTTTTTGTGTTAGGATAGATTCAATACTACAGTCTGGAAATCCTGTCTAGAAGATTCTTCTTAAATTGAATCTATCTTGTTCACAGTCTATTCACTCTTGGATTTGGAAGGTTACTCTAACTAAAACCTGATTGCGAATAACAATGCATATTGTAGTGTGTGTGTACCCCCCGCTTTCTTGCTAACTGTTTTTATGCAGGATATTTAAGATGGTGGTGGAGGTTCCTAATTTAGCTGACTCACATGATCCATAGACTCATGCTCATACCGATAGAAAAACCATTAGGACTTCATGAAAGGCTTCAAATACATATTCTCAAGACTTCTCGTACTCTTGATTAACTCGAACGTCTTTCTCGACCTGTGACGAAGCTATTATAGTTATACTAAATCTCAATAAGATAGAGTGACGTATAGCGATTAAAAATTTTCAAGACAACACCATTCAAGAAAGGTATGAGCATGTTGGTTCAGAAGTCACAAATCCACAAGATGGGAAAGTTTCAAGATGGCTAAGAGATTGTGCTTGGTTGATGATCTCATAGATGTCAAGATCACAATGTCAATACAAGTTCAAGGGAACAAGCTCAATCTAGAATCAGTGGATCAACATTACAACATACTCACAGGGAGGAATGTTCAAAAGGACGAGCTAAAGAATAAAGACAAAAACATTGTATTGCTTGATTATAAGTTTTGTAAAATGGCATTTGTGTGTACCTCCCTTAGGAGGGGAGATTGTTGGAAACCCACAAAATAAAAGTGTCGGTCTCTTCCAAGTTGTTATAGGTCTTAGCTCGTTGATTGTGTAATGTTAAGTATAGAAGCTAATTGGCCCAAGGGCCCATGGGAAGCCATAATAGCCATTAGGCCGGCTTCTTGTAATATATAAGCCCTATCCTAGCTTGGAGAAGGGTTGCGTTGTTTTTCATTTTTCCATTTTCCACATAGTAATAACACTTCATCTATTCCATATACTTTCTCTCACTAAACATCACAACCCACATTTCTCTCTCTTGTTCTTGGTAGATCATAAGATTACATGTTTCTTCAAGGCCCCTAAGAGTAAATTAAATGCATGTAAAATAACTTCAGAGGGATCAACCATATTTAGGAGGTTACAGTAGTATGAGACTGTTACGATCGGTATCCTTTCTACCACTTCTTGCGTATTCCCTAGGGTATATCAACAACGATTTCAGATACAAAAGCTGTTTTCTTTACAAACCTTAACTTCGCTCTTCATCAACAAGAAGCAACATCATAAGGATTAGAACCTAAGTTTCATGCAATCATGGATAAAACAAAAGAAGGGTTTTTTGCCATCGCTTGTTATTAATGATAAGGAAAGAAAGAAGATAAATCAATCAATCAACTTATAGAATTAATTGAATGATTATATGGATAAAATAACCGTACTTGATGGAAAAAACAGGATTCAAAGGTCAGGTATCCCCCATTTGGGTGTTTCGAGGCCCTCTAAAAAAATCATAAAAGCTGCTTTGGAAGGACCTAGGGTTCGTATCCCTTTGTTTATTCAATAGTTTCAACTTATAAAAACCTTTAAAAACAGGTCTTGATTTTATAGAGATATCGACGCGACGGCGTCGCTTAGAAATCCTAACGTCGTCGCTACGTAGATGATTCTAGATCCTCTTTTTAAGTCAGCATCGTAGTTGACGCCGTCATGAAATTCCTGATAGCCGTTCACCTATATAGATCACGACGGTTTATCGCTTTTTGCCTGTGACGCCGTTCCAGCCTATTTTGTATTAAATCTTAAGTGATTTCGGTGTCAGGTCGTAATCTCTGTCTTGTTTCGTCTCTGAATGAGCCCAAGTCACGTATATTTCCTTCAAAAGCCATCCAAGTGCTAAAAACCTTAAAACAAACGATTAAGCACGTAATCTGGGCATATTTGCATGATTTATGGGGTTAAATGACCCCGAAATGATGTATAAAATGACACCTCATCACGTAATTAAGTTGTCACGACACGGAATGGAACACGGACTAGAATAGAGACTAGAAGAAAAGAAAAGAAAGATCTATGGAATGTGTTCCATCATTCCTAAACCTAGACGAAGATAATTTAACGATTCCCGCTTGAAGAGTTGAGAAAGAATGTCGACGATGTTATCTTCAGACGCAATCTTTTCGATGGAGATATTTTCTTATGGACATTGTCCCGAAGGAAATGGTGATGTATCTTCGGTGTGTTTTGTCCGTGAAAGAAAGAAATAAATAAAGAAGAAAACAAACGAAGATAGAGACGACGAGCTTGACAATGTCAAGACAAATGGTGGTTAGCGTACGATAAACTATACTCACAAAGTTATGTAGCTCTTATCGAGCATTGCGAATATTCATAGAACAATCGCACAACGAGGTATACGGTTGTCTTAAAGGTGGTAGCGAAAATAGTGGAGAAAAGAGATTAGCCATCTCTATGGTTGAAGAGGCATGGTTGAGTGAGAAGGAAGAGGTGTGATAGAAATACAAAGAGTGTTTTCGTCGAAGAAAAAAATGTTTTTGTCGAAGAAAAAAATGTTTTTGTCGAAGAGAAAATAATGTTTTTGTTGAAGAGAGAATGTTAGTCGATGAGAATAGGAATGTTTTCATCGATTAAGAAAAGAATGTTTTCGTTCGAGAGGAAAAGACGAAGCATTTTTTTTTAACCATAGGTTGTTATAAAGACATGAATAGGTATTTTCGGTTATGACCTTTAACGTTGTGTGTGAGATCGCAAGTTAAAGATACATTGACTTATTTCAGATAATATATTTAAGTTGTCAAAACCTAACTTTCAGGTTTAGTATTAGATTTGTATCTAACCTTCCCTTGTCATAAAGATTGGATCATTTGAGAAGAAAAGCGAGATGTTTTTAAGGGTATTGGGTGTAAGGAGCTGAAGACTCTAGGAGATATAATACCATTTTATGACTCTTTAGACTTTTTAGATTTGTGACGGACGCGGAGAAAAATATTTTAGTGTGAGAATATATATATACCTAGATGCATAAGCTATATAGATATAAGCATGCAAAGTTTATCTAATCATGCATAACACAAGTAATCAACAGATTACATGTGTTAAAAACTATATTATGCATCTAAACGCCTAATGTCATACATTAATACTGTATAGTGGTAGGTGTACATTCAACACGTAATTCATGTTAAAATGACGCATACTATCATGTTAATTTTTCAATGTATTCGTCGTGTATAATCTATGTTAGCATTTGCATTTAGGGAGCATGTGCCATTTGGATAAACTTTAGAGATCTTTTTTCTAATTTGATAGAAAAAGAAAGAGTTTCAATAGTACATGTCATTCATTTGATAAGCATAATATACGTTTGAGCAGCATTAAGATAAACATAAAAGCATATAATTGCATTACATGGGAGCACGTTATCATCTTGAAACTTCAAATCACATTTATGAGGTGCATGTTGTCTAGATTAACTAAAGGGAAACCTAATTTCTACTTACTTAGTGTGCACTCCTAATGAAATACAAAGTCTATCGATGTAGACTATCATTAGGCGTATTTAAGAAGAGCCATTTAATCAAATTATAGAATGAATATGAGACTATAACTACTGGTGCTCAATTCAGGCTAAACACGACCATTTTTATTGGTTATACCACGAACCCAACTTCACTCTTGGAAGCAATTCAATCGTTAGGTCAAATTGAATTTCTAGTGCAATAGATTCTCCAGTAGTCATTCTCATGTTAGACAAACTAGAATTCCTATATTTTCCTAATGAAGTGTAGCAAAGATAAAATTTGTATTGTCTTTTCATACAAGACCTACTATGACTCAACTAACGTACTTTAATTTCGGTTCACATAATCCTAATCAAGATGTGTGGAATTCTAAGGTTGAATGAGAGAGCAAGCAAGTTGTTGTTACTATAAGAAAGAATCAATAATCTAGGACCTAGGAGTATGCTTAAAAGTGACAATGTGTAATGCTCTATATTGAAAGTTTTCAAAGAATGCACCTTTGCATGTCTTTTATGAAAGAAATTCAATTAAGGTTGTTTACCTCAATAGATCTTATGTTTGTTTCTTTGTAGAAATAATAATGATTAACTAAAGTTTAGTTACATCTATGTTAGACTTTTAAGCAAGAGATTTACAAAAGGAAGATGTTTAAATCTAATGCCATAGGGCGGATCTACCTAAACTGAAGATGAATTTAGAACGAATGATCCATCGATCCGTGGAGGTGCCAAATTTGGGCAAGGATCATTTTTTCATTATTTGGGAGATGGTGTTGATATTAGGTTATTAAGAGAAACTTATATAAGTTATAAGGGTTATCGATTTGAGTTTTCAGAAATGACATCCAAGTCTTGCTTATCAAAGTTGGAGTACTTATGAGTTTCCCGGTGGAAATTCATAAGTCGTCAATCCTACTTAAAGTGTGTTAAGTTTAGCATGGTATAATTTGACCATAGCTAATAACACAACATTTGAATACTTTAGACTCAATGAAACATCTTCATTGCAAGTATGAATTGTAATTTGATGACTAATCTTGTTGTCTTGCAATCGACTTCGTGATTTCATGTAATAATCGAGGATGGTTAAACATGTAGACACGGAAAAATATCTATGGTCATTTGATTGATATTTCCATAATCTAGATAAATCATAGTCTCGATTTCATGTCTATATTCTAATTTTGTAATTAGATTGAATTATAAGATTGATTATCATTTGAATAATGATCATCTTCATATTTGAAATCCTCTTATGATCATTTATTGAAAGAAAGCAAGATAATGGATTGTGGAATATGTTCAATTATTCCTAGTCCTAACCTTAGATGGTTAAATGGTTCTCATGTGGTAAAGAAGAAATATTATGCTTATTTGGTAAAGTAAGAGAAAGTTTTGATGAGAAGAGAATTTAAGTTTTGAGTTGTGCTTTTGAATTGTTTGAGCAAAGTTACATATATTGTGCATTTGCTCATGTTTGGATTTTCGGAGATGACGACTTTACCAATTGCATTGCAAGGTAAATTACTTAAATATTTTGGACAAAAAACAATTGATGTTCGTCAATCCTACTTCAATGTGTATTTTTATGCATATCTTTGCCAAATTTTAGAACACACTATTGGACAAGTAACTCAATATGACATCACTTACAAAAGGTGTGAGTTATTAACCGATGCATATTCTTATCATCTTGTGACATGATTGTCGATATTTTCATATCAATTCGAGAGTGATTAAGTATGTAAGGATTAAGTTAATATCTCTTCTGTATATTTTGATATAATCTTAAAGCTAGACAAATTAAGAAACCCGATTTCCCTGTCCAATAACTCAAAAACTTGTCAATTAGCTTCGATAATAACATCATCCCAATAGTTGAATAATGAGATGATATTATATCGAAATCTATCTTTTGAACCCCCACGAACACTCTTTTAAAAGAAGACAAATAAAGATTTTCATAATGTGTTCCACTAATCATAAGATTAGTTGTAAGTGTGAGGTTGATGAATAATGACAAGTTAATTTCTTACTTCAAGATTGTCATATACTTTGCGTGTGCGAAAAACTATTTGTTGTTATGCATAGATTTGACATTTTAATTAGTACATGAATATTATTTCTATCATTTTAATACAACACACATCTTTTGTAAAACACTATATGTTTATAAAAAGAATATAATTATGTGTGTGTTAGAACAATGCAAGCACAAGCAAAGTTTAAAAAATATATATTCTTTTACTTTAATTACAAATGTATTAATACAATATTTATTATGTTAACTAAAACTCTAGGTCACAACGCAAGATGATGAAAAATATTTAGACATCTTTGTGGGAAGAGAGATTATACTAGTTGAGATATTTTAATTATGAGGTTTTTAAACAAATGGATCTTAGTACATTATATTTCCACACACTTGAACAAACTAATAAACTCTCATTCAAAGGGGTTCTACACTCAAATGAATCTACAAGATGTTTATGTAACACTTGTAAATATAGTGATCTATGCCTATATGCAATGCACAAACAATTTTGCAACTTAACGCAAGAAATCTAGCGTAATTCCTATTAGGCATAATCCGAAAACTAGTAACATACAAATAGCATACATGGCACATGTGTTTAGATATATAATTAGCTCAATTACAAATAGTAATGATTACTTATTAATATCTATTAACCAAGTTGAAACAAAAGTAAACACACATAATCATCTAGCATACACATAAGGATATTCGTCGTTGTTTTGTGTATTAGATATAACGATGTATACTTAGCTTGATTTGATTTGAAAATAAAATAGTTCCTTCCCATTTCAAAAATTAATTAAAAACGAGATTTTGAAAGGACAAATACACTATTTTTCAAAGATATATCAATTAGAAATGCCCGACTCAAAGGAAAATATAAAATACAAGTTTTACGTTAAAACGGAACTCAAAGTTTTGACCACTATGTAGTATTTTGCATTTCTGACTTATTTAAGTTTAGAATGAAGACTTGGAAGTATTTTTAAATGAAAGTAGGCTCAATTATCTTCGAAAGGGTGCATGGCACGACTTCTACAGACTTACGGTTAATTTTATATGATTTTTCGAAGTTTGCCAAATTCTGCTGAAACAGACAGACGACCCCCATAAAGGTGACGGCTCCCAGATATATTAGGGGGGCGCCCGAACATTTAGGGGACCACCACCAGAGACCCAAAAACATGTTTTTTTGTTCAAAATCATTTGGTAACTTAACTGTAGAACATAGGACTTTAAGAAGTTATTCCAACACATAAATTTCGTGTTTTAATCATCATTTCTACTCTTACACTTGACAATAGAAATTGACACTTCCAAGTTCTTTTGAGAAAAATTTTCTTCAAGCTAGTATACGAAGTATATTTAATAATAAAACTAGTACGAATCAAACAACAAAACACTTTTCATATTTAATCCTCCTTCATGAGTAATTTGATACATAGATCGTACTTGAAAACTAGAGCGACCTGACTCTAATACCAATTGTGGAAACCATAGAGGGGGGGGGGGGGTGGTGGTAAAAAAAATAAAAAAAAAAAAAAAAAAAAAAAAAATTAGAATACATTTCCTTTTAAAAACTTTAAGATCAAAGATTACATCACTCTTCTATCGGCGGTCTCATATATATATGGGGGCCGCCAAGTATATCAGGGGGCCGCCTGATTTATAGGACCGCCACCAGAAGAGGTTTTCGGACTAGATCTTTTGTATCAAATCACCAATCAAGTTTGACGTAATATGAGAAGTGTTGATAATGGATTTACAGTGACTATCACATATTCTAGCAATATATCCACACTCACAATGTTTAATACAAAGAGCTACACAACCATGTCTAACACAACATATACAACGATTCACACAATTCAAGTGTAAAAGTAAAGCGATAAATATAAAGACATAAGTAAAGAGAAAGGTAAAAGGAAATGCAAACCGACACATATTTAATAGATGTTCGGTCAGAAGCTTCTGTCTTTCGCCCTACTCCACTCCCCGAGTATCCAACTCGAGAGTTACTTCACTAATCAACAAGCTCCCTTTCGGCAGAGAAAACCTTATAACCTTGCATACATGTTTTCTGACACTAAGCTAGATGTCGAGTTCTTCTCTTCGTGTAACAACCAATGAGTGGGTTTGTGTCGGGTTTGCAGGGTGAAAGGTTGTCTGGTAGTGACAGACGAACAATAGTGGGGTATGATTTTGGCGAGTAAAAATTTTTGATATTGAAAGGTAAGTTTGGTCCCTGAAGTTGTATGGTTATGTTGCATGGATAGTCCCTTAAGGACTAACGGTGAAAGGCTATAAGGACCTCCATCGTTATAAGACTTAACAGCCTTATCGTTAGGGCTGTTATGGGTTTGTTGAAGGAGTTGGGCCAGATTTATGATTGGGCATGTTTTAAATTAAAAAGGCAATGGCCCTTTTTAACTTATAAGTTGGTCTTCAAATGAGTTTAATGGGCTGACCCGGCCCATTAGATGGGTGCGGGTTGGCCCATTAAGTATTTCTTCGATATCGGCTTCGTCTTTGATTTTGACTTTTCGGTGTTGACTTTGACTTTGACTTTTGTTGACTTTAACTTTGACTTTTTACGCTATTTCCAATCCCGTGCTTGGTTTTGTCGGTTTTGCTTTGTTTTTGTCCTTATGTGAATATCCGATACCTGCACAGTAAACAACACAAAACAAGCATATTTTTGGCATTTAATGTCCGTTTTTGGTCTTTTAGGGTCGTTTTATTAGGTAAAAAGTATGTGTATTTAAACACATACCATGAAGGTAAAATCTAATGAAAAACTGACTTATTTTAGGGGGAAATGACCATATTTGAAATTTGAAATAATTACCACATAAAACATTTCTTTATAATTCAAAAATGATTTGTCTAATTGATTTTTGAAAAATTGTTTTGTTACATTTATAAAAATGTATCGTTAAGACAAAAACATATTTCTTTGATCATCCTACAAGTTTAATGTTGTTTGTACATACCTTATGTGATTTATGTCAGGTGTAGACCAATGTCCATCTTGATGCATACTTGAGACGTCGAGAGATGTTGATGCATGTATGCATTGATGATTTGTGATTACAAGTAACTTGCAAACAAATGTCGGTGTTGATGTAGACTTGAGACGTCGAGAGATGTAGATGCATGTTTGCATTCATGATTTGTGATTACGAGTAGCTTGCGCACTTTATGTTACGTATTACAAGTCACATGTTTGTCATCATCAAAACATAGAGAGATCGTATAGATTAAATTTCATAATATTTGTACTAACATCAAAGTCAACAGACACGGTCAAACTAAGTCAACAATCTAATCATCTAAGTCCGAGGTCCATGAGTCTAAGTTTACAAGGTACAAGATTATCGAATTAAAATTTAAGCGTGTACACACTCGTTTTAAACTCATTTTAATAATTTCATTCATTTTTTGTGAATTAAAAACATTAACACTTTTAAAGTAATTAAGTTTAAAACACATTTTATTTTTTAAACCTTTTGAATTATTTTAAACCTTTTTCTTTTTGATCTTTTGCAATATTGAACCCTTAAAAATTCTCATGTGTTTGTTTTTTATAGGTTCGGTCTAAGGTCAAAGGGTCAAAGGGTCGTTGGAATCCAGGGGTCATTCGGTCGAATTTTGGACCCAATGGTGGTTCGTTGACCCATTTGTGGTTCAGTGACCCCTTGGTGGTTCACTAAACCCTAAGGTTCAATGACCCCTTGGTGGTTCGCTGAACCTTAAGGTTTAGTGACCCCAAACTGTGGTTATGGTTCGGTGACCTGTTTTACCTGAACCTTTAAGGTTCGGTTGGGCAAGGTTCGCCTGAATCAAACGAGACCTTAAGGGTCATTGGTTCAAGTCTTGAAACCCCACGAGTTAATCAAACATTTTATCAAACATCTTATACACACATTTAAATCACAAACAAACATATGCCATTTATTTCCACATCCAAGCGCACCCTAAATTCGTTTCCATAGAGCGAACTATGCACGAAACACACCAAGATCTATTCTTTTTCATTCAATACTTAAGTTCAAGAATCCTAATGCATTTCAAAGAGTGACAAAGTGATTACAACACAAACACAAACATTTTTAATCATATACGCACTTTATACGCACGATTTGAACACAAAAACATTTAAACACTATAAAGATTCAAGCTTTATTATTCTAAAGTGTTTCAACATCATTTCTAAGCATATACAAGTGATCATGATACATAAACAATCAAACTTTAATCCTTGGAACCCTAGTTCGCTTAGGTTCGATCCAAACAACCCTTAAAAACTCAACCATGTCAATGAATTTCTTAAAAACGAATTGGCAAAAGTTTTGTTACACCATTATCAACAAAAGCCTTAACCTAATTACCACTTTCAGTCACTTTTAATTTTGATGAACCCTAACCCTAGAATAATTATTTTCGTGAGCTAGGGGGTGAAATGGAGCAATTCCCTTTACAAGTAATGTTAGAAAGAGATAATAAACAAGTTATATGTTTTACCTTTTGCTTAAAATTAACTTGTGATGGTGGTGTAGGTGTGACCGAACGACGCAAGAAGAGAGGAAGAGGAGGAAAAAAATTTCAAGTGATGGGGAAATGTTATAAGGTTCGGTTGGGGTTAGGCTTTTATAGGCTAAGTTTTTAATTTTTTGCAACTATAGTCCCTAGTGTTCTTAGTGAAGTTTAAACTAGGTTTAAAACTTTTCTAGTACTCCTAACACCTTAAGGGTGAAACTAATTTGCATCTAAGGTCCTTGGGTAGTAAACTGATGATAAGTAACACTTAACAATATTCCATGTTCAATTTATTAAGTACAAATAATTATTGCTTGTATCAGATTTTAGCTGCTTTCTAAATAACACTACAATCAACACAACATATCGTGCTCCATATGATCTTTGTTGCATGACTTAGACCAGCATTTTCGAACCCATGTTTTTCTGCGAGATGTTATGCAGAAGTGACTTGCACAACTCGATCCCCTTGAAGTCATCATTTATCATAACACGCACGACATCAGACATTGAGAAGTCCAAACCTGCATAGCCCGTAATTTTTGGCTGAGTGTGATTCAACGGGGATAAATTCGAGTACAGTGGTCCTGCACAAAGCTGACAACAGACTTGAATTTTCATCCCATTATCCCTTAACTACGTCAACTGTTGTTCTATCCGCAATGCAATGTTTTTCTGATAGCTTTACCAACAACTTGACGTTGGGGAATTTACTCGACGCCTTTACGCAAACACTTTGAAAATAGTTAGAAACTAATACAATGACTATGATAATTTAGTCTAATTATTTAGAATAAAACAATGTCCAAAGAAATTCAAATTCATATGATCAAAAAGCAAAGGTCAATAGTTAAATGGACCTAGCTAAAGAAAGGTAGAAAACATAAGTGGATCTGGTGATAGCATTTCCACCAAATTTCTTTCATCGCATCATCTTCTATCCCTCACATTTCTTTAAGTAATTGAATTTTTATCAAAAATTTAGCCTTTTTCATTATCTTAATATGGAATGTAAAAAAAATCAAAGTCTACTCACCTTGTCGACAACATCTTCTGTTTCTCACCTTTCTCCAGGTAAGTGCATTGTATGAAGACCCATGTAGAAATGGAACTATTGAAAGCCAAGAATTCCAACGCCAACATCATCAAAGAAGTTGATATTCACAATCCTACGTTAACAACATCACCGGTGAGCTAAAAATATAAACTAAGATATACGAAATGAAAAAATGATGGAAAAGTTATATCCAATGACACTAAGCAGTAAAGATGATTAAATTCGTATACTGTCTTTTGAAGATATTACAAAGCACAATACATGATTACATATATACTGTAGTTTGAAAATCACAAAGTTTAAAAAGATAAGCAAAAATAATGATATCTAGAATAAATTTTTGTTACAATAAGGTGAATTTCTTTAATGAGTAGTTATTCGAGGGGGAGATATAAATTTTTTTCGTAATAAACCGGGCTTTGAAAAGACAAAATTTAATTCTTTAGACTATTCATGAAAGGGATCTCATTCCAAGGGGGAGTTTGTGAAAAATTTGGGCTTCAACTGAATTTCATAGCAAGAAGAGGGATTGAAATTGTTAAAGTTTGAACCTTCAATCGAAGTCAAACCGAATTTCGGTTGATATAAATACTCACAAAAAGAGTTATTTTTTTAACAAAATCAATTGAGTACGTGTTATCCCAAAAGCAATTTTGATTTTCTTTGTAGATTAAGATCAAACGATTCAAACACATTCTTTTGTGCTCTCAAGTGATTTAATCATTCAAACGTAAGTATTTTATCAATCTTTAAATCATGGTAAATCATTCAAATCCATTGTATTCAATCGAATCTGAATTTCGATTCAGATGTAAGGTTCCTAAATAATTAGGGCTTTTTCAAATTAAGTATGTTAGGGTATACATTAAAGTGTTTAATCATGATTAAGCATGTGTAATTGTTGAATTCTTAGGTCTTGCTAGTAATTGTGTCAAATTCGATTGGAAGTAGGCAAATTCGATTGATATGATTGAAATTCGATTGAGTGCTTCTCAGTGTTTAGATGTTTTTATGTGCTTATTGAGAGCTTAAATTGCTTATTTCATGGTTTTATAAGTGCGATTTATATCAAATTCGATTGGGATTCAAGCCAAATTCGATTGGACTTTTGAGAACCAAATTTGATTAGATATTGAGTATCAAATTCGATTGGAAATACTTGAGTCATTGTCAAAAATCGATTGAATATTGTGTACAAAATTCGATTAGACATATTTACTTAATTGACAAATTCGATTGGTCTAAAATGATTAATCAAAATTCGACTAGACTCTGTTTCGATTTGACCTTTGTCAATTTCGATTGTGTTGTGTTGACTTGTGGATCAATCGAAATTCGATTGGGTCGGCTGTTGGGCCTATAGTCAAATTCGGTTAAGAATGTTTTGGGCTTTAATAATGTAATGGGCTTAAAAGACAATTAGGGCTTAGACAATGGAATTAATAGTTAACGGGTTTAAATGTCAACGGGCTTAATTCCTATTGGACTTAATTGCTTAAATGATGGTTGTGAAATGCTAAATGTAGTTAAAGTTTCGTGTTTCTATATTGACACACGCGCGAACGATCTAAGTTGCATCCGGTTTCGATCGCTTTGTTAGCGGCTTAGTGACCATTCAGTCTCAATATAAGAATGTGTTACTTTTAGCTATATTTTTCATTAAGTGTGCTTATATGATTGATTAGGATTGAATGGGTTAGAAATTGTGCAGAAATGCAAGGAAAATGCTCGTATGTCTGTGATCGTTCGAAATCTCATGGTTCATAAATAAAATCACAAAGTTTTCATAAGTTCAAAAACAAAAAGAAATGCTTTCAGAAATAATGTTTTATATAGTTTAAGATAAGTATCTCTATATCAATAAGCGCATTAGCGATCGAAGCTACATTCAATCTAGAGAAGTCAAAACCCGCGCCAGTGGCCTAGTGAACATCCGTTTTAGATATAAGAATATTTCGTTCTATAACTAAATTCTTCATTTCAAATAATTCAGTTTTGAAAATTTCACAAGTGATTTTTGCAAAATCTCATTTTCTGTCAAAAAGTAACAATTGTGTTATTAAAGTGATACTCTTTTACGAAATCTTTAAGGATCTGAAAAGCAACTCTTGAATTTCTCAAATCAAAGTATAATTCAAAATCAGAGTGTATCATCATTATTCTTGAAAGAGTATCATTAACCAAAGCTTTTTGGTGAGGAAACTCAAAACAGAAAGAGAGATAATACGTACGTGAAAAAGCAAATGAATGCATGTTCAAAAAAGAATCGTCAGAACATACAAAAGAAATAAAAAGAATAATGTGCTCGAAAAAGCAAGTAAATTGCACATGAGAAAGAAACTGATAAAAAATATGTTAAAAAAGAATTGTCAGAACATATAAAACAGACATGATGGAAAGAGACAAAAATATTATAAATGCTTTATTATCGATCTGACACATTCTTGTACTTATACAGAATTCAACATGTCTTAATCATCAAAACAATTGCTCACTTCTGATCAACTTGTGCTTGTGAATCACCAATACAAAGTTGCTAAAGCAAACAAGAAAGTAGATCTCACCAGACTTTCATGTTCGGTTGCTAGCAAGATCACTGGAGAGATTCTACAACGTCATTCACTGCGATATGCTTTAACTGGCTCTACTTTAGTTCCACTGATTTACATGCAACAATTGTGGAATACTATTCAATTGGCTGATTCCAAGGAAAAGTTCAAGTTCACAATTGATGAAGATGAAGTTACATTCTCCCTGAATGGTTTTCGTACTGTGCTACACTTGCCTCACGCAACTGATAATAATCATGCGGAGTTTGTGGAAGCTCCAAAGCTTAGATCTATGATCAAGTTTCTCAATATACTTGGGCATGTAGTGGTAATTCGTCTAGAAGGACAAATCTACACAAAGGATCTACCACAACCATGGCAAACACTGTGCAAGCTACTGAGTCGTTGTTTAACCTCAAGGATCACGGGCAATGATCAACCTCCTTTGGCTATCACACATATTTTCTATGCCATCATCAACAACGTTCATGTAGACTATGCTGCACTAATCTAGGAAGGTCGTCACTATCAACTTATGAATCCTTCGACCAAGAATCCGGTGGTTCTTTACCCGCGATTTACTAAACTCATAATTGATCACATTCTCACAACACATCATGACATTCTAAAGAGATTAAATGAACCAAATCACTTGGCTGCACATGATGATGTTGTGCATTCTATCTTTGCATATGGAAACTCTAAAGGACAAGGTATGGGGATTCCTAATTACTTGCTGATAGCAAAATTCATGCAGACTGAGGCGTATAAAGTATATGTTGCTGATTTCATGCTAGTTGTTCTAATGACGCAACCATAACCGGTTGTGTCTTCCCAAGGAACGCATATGACACCTAGTGCCCCTATGTCACCTAACCCGCGAAGTACCCCGAAGAAGAAGAAGGAGAAAGAATCTGGGAGTTGAGTGTTGCTAAGAATTCATTTAAGATCACCATCAAAAGAAGACAAATCGATCCAGAAGCACCAATTCCAACAGCTAAGCATATTGATCTAGACAACATGAATGAGGCTCAACAACTTAGTTATACGTTGGCTAAGAGTGCTAAAGAGGCAGAAGCTCAGGAGAATGTCAAACTTGTTGAGCAACACCTTCTGAATAAGGATGTGAACAAAATAGCCGAAGGTGGTGATTCTACTGCTGTTGAGTTTTCTGATAGTGTATTCCTTAGTTAAAAAGATCTCGGCACTAGGATAGATCCAGGGAGTTATAAAGAGAGACCGAAGGCGGTGGAAATTAATTATGTTGCTACTGTTGAGGAGGAGGCGGAAAGTGCTGAAGCTACACTAATTCGGAAGAAAAGGAAGAGTGTTATGGAAGTTAGGGATACACCAATCGCCACACCCACTAGATACCCTAGGATTAATTTTCTTCGGATAATGATCAACTCCAGGAATTGACGACTTCAATTACACCATCTTTTGAAGTTCTACCACAATCTTTCTCAAAGCATTTAAGACAACTTCATGGGGCATTTGCACGAATGAGCAAACGACATGGTCACATGCTACATAATATGAGGAAATTGTTTGTTCAGAAGTGTAATGTCAAAGCTCTATGTATGACGATTGATAAGAATCTTTAAACCGTGGTTCCAGTTTTGGTGGCTCATGCTACAAATCAGATCTTCAAAGAAAATATTCCATGGATTAAACTAGATGCAGTTCAGAAGGAGCATGCAAGTACCAAGTATGAACTTTCTTCTTAAGTTTCTAATGACATAACTGCTAATGTTCCTCATTAGGTTGAAGACTTTCTTAGAAATTACATGAATAACACTGTTTTTAATGTGTATCCATCTTTATGTTCTTCAATTCCTGGTATGCAATATCAATTGTATTTGAAGATGAAGAATGATCCTGAATCGCAAGTTGATGACTTTGATTTATGGGATGCATTAAAAGATAAGTTTCAAAAATCTTTACCTCCACCAAACACTTGCAGACCCGAAGCTTCTCAAAAGCGTGATCATGATGACCATTCAGATGATCATCCTGAGGGGTAGAAGGGTTTAAAAAGGCAGAAGACAACTAAAGGGTCTTCATCTGCAAATGTCACATCATCTTCAAAGATAACAACAGTTCGAAAACCCAAGACTTATTCATCACAACCACCAATACAAGAGTATGATGGATGGTCGATGTTTCAAGAGATAGATGATGATGAGGATATCTTTGAGGAAGCAACAACATAATTTTTTGTAGAGATATAGGGTAATAAGTGGGTTCCTACAATTGCTGATTTTTATAGAATGCAGCTAGCATATGCTGATATGATGAGAAGTCAATGTAAGACTGGGGCAGAATATAAATATCACATTCGGAAAATGCCAAATTATTTGAATAATCATATTGTGTTGGAGAGCAGAGATCAAGATTTGACTCCTTAAGCTCTCGAGAAAATAGCTCTAGTGTATCAAGGCTGTATAAGAGATCCAAATGCTCCAGAAAGGTATTTGTATAACAAGGATCTTTTCTTTAGAAAGCATGAAAATACTGAGGCTATGAAGTATGTATTATCATTGCATAAGATTCATGCTACCTCTTTCTCGGAAGACAATCTGGAAGAAGTGTTGACAAGATGGGTAGGTAAAGTGATCAAAAAGTTCAATACAAAAGCATGTTTATCTATTCAAAATTGGAAGCACAAATGGGCCATAATGTATTATTGGAGATGTCATAGTAAAACAAGATCAGATCCAGACGAAGTCTTCTCAAATAAAAAGATTATTGAAATAACCAGAGTGTTGCATCATGAAACATACAAGCAAGACTTGATTCATGAAGTTTGTAACACCCCCAAAAATATGACAACGCAGCGGAATACCACTTGGGGTGCTACTTCATAATACACAGCGCTAGATACA
>BQNB010061627.1:21602-36411 GCA_026074375.1 Tanacetum coccineum | reverse complement strand
GCTACGAGAAAATACTGATTCAGTCCGCTCAAACCAGTGAATGAGGTCAACTACTTTTTCTCTACCTTTGAAGTAGAAAGGTTAACAGCTAACGAACTCTTTATAGTTTCCCGTTTTTATTACAAGAGTTCCAGTAGGTCCAGTGTTCCTGTTGGGATTACCAGCACTTGCCGTTGTTGCAGCTTATGCTTCTAGAGCTGCGGCAATACCATTATTAATGAGTTGCTGAATGGTAGCCAAAGTTATGGCTGGTGTTTTGGATGTTGACGTCCTTTTGGGAGGCATTCTATCAACATAAGAGAACACGTAGTAAGAATGATATAAAAGAGAATGTGATGCTTAAAATGCTTAAAGAGTAATGAATTTTAAGCACTTATGGTATGATTTATAATGATAAAGATGGAGATAATGATGCAAATAATAGAGATGATGATGAAAGAGAGATAAGCTAGAAACAATAAGGTACGTAATAGGATTGCTTTTATAAATAACTTGCCGTTTTACTGTACATAGTCAAGGTTTGACAAGCGTTTTTATTTATACCACACATCCCGTGGCTAGGATAAACTATAACTAGTCTAAGAGTTTGTTGATTCTGAGCTGGTAGATGACATCCTAAAGATCTTCCTGATCTGTTTGGTGATGAGCTTGGATTTTCTCAATGATTTGTTCAAGATCAGAAATTCTGTAGTGAGCAAAGGCAATCTTATCCGTTTTCCCTAACTGCTTCTTTTGAAGTTTGATAATCTGAGTACGGACTCTCTCAAGTTCGATCTTTAGTTCATCACTATTCCTTCATATGATCATTCTATCAATACGTCCTTGTTCCATTTTCTCAATACGGTGAAAAGAGGGTTCTTCTAAGTAATTCAAACTATTTTCAATTTGTTCCCCATGATGTTTTAGACACATCTTAATTAAACATCTTCCTATTTCAAATATCTGAGGTGGGGTAGGAATATAAACTGAGGAAGATGGTGATACCAAATTACAGGTTTGATTCCGAGATGAATTTGATAACGTAGTTAAGGAAGAAGATGGGGAACGGATTTACTTCTTAGGTGGTAATAGTTCTTCAGGAAAAAAGAAATATCGAGGATCAAATAGTAGTGATGGTGGTAATACCGGAGATAGAGTTAAAATAGCTGGTGAAGTAAAAGGATCTGGTGGTGAAATAGGGGATTCCTTAGCATAAAATGCTTGTACGTCCTTTAAACAAGGATTATTGTAGAAAATGAGAATACTGGTGGGATCATATTATCTCTAGAGTTTTTCGAAGAGTTAAAAGAACTGCTTCCCGCTGAAGCTGGGAAATAATCCGGTGAGACCGAAGTATAGTTAAGAATATTTATAGAGGAAAAAACATCCTTAATATTGGAAGTAGAGAGGTTGGGAGAAGACATCATTCTGATAACAATCCAATTTGTAAATAACATAAGTTATTTATGTAATAGTATAATAGATATGTATCTTTACATACTTGTTCAGGGAATGTAGTGGCACGGAGGACTTTGATGGCTGAAAAAGAAATGTGGTGTGGTTATAGTTAAGGTTTTGACCTTGTTCTCTATAACCATGGCGCATATACCAATCTGTAACACCCCCATTTTTACAATATAGCAGTGGAAGCTAATCTGGGGTATTACTTCATGGGTACAACAATCATAATCATAGAAAACGACCCAAAAGAGACGTTGTTCAAAAGATACATTATCATTCATTTCAAATCAGAGTTTTACAAAGGCAGGTCCCAAAATCTAGTTACATACAATGTGAATGATAACAAGTTTTAGCCATCTTCATGCCACTCCATGCCATATATTTCTCAATAACCTGAGATAAACATGCTAAAAAGTCAACACAAAGGTTGAGTGAAATTCATAGGTTTTCATAGGTTGATAAACAGTTTGAAATACAAGAGCATAATTAATCAATTGTACAAACCACAATTAATATAGAAACAATGGTATGTTATGAATCTTGGGTCACTTATTATATACCCGTTTATTTGTAATAATAGCAAAGAATACATATCATAGTAACAGTGTATTACTGCGTTATTGTCTTGTTTGGTCTGTTTGGTCTATGGTCATGTTCATAGTAACAGTGTATTATTGCGTTATCGTCTTGTTTGGTCTGATTTGGTCTTGGTCTAAGCTCATGGCACACAAACTGACTAGTGTATATATATACCCAAAATGATGTGGTATATATATAGAGATAATGGCCCTCAGTGTAGGTAATTGCCATATACCTATGAAATTCAAATATAGTGTGTTTGGTTACCTATCCGGCTAACACAAACAGGATTCGTCAATCCCGATAGATCTATCCACAATATTCGCGTTCACCCGTAAGTGATTAATGGTCCATGATAATGAGGGACTTTTGGCATAAAGTAACTTAGACATTAATTGTAATGGTATATCAGATTAGCATATAGTCTGGAAAAACACTTGTATTCGTAATTTACAGCATGTATCCCCCTCACGGGTTTATGAAAACATTAAAGAGATTAAAAGTGAGGCTATGAACTCACTAAGTCCTTGAAAAGCAATCACATTGTTATAAGATAAACGAGTATGTAAACACAAGTATTAAGAAGAACAATATGAAACTAACTTCGTATATTTCTATTAATTTCTATTAGACTTGGATACCTAAACACTATGCCGTAGGGTTCCTTTTATACACCAAGGAAACCCTAATGGGCTTTACAAAACGTGTAAAAGGATAATACTTATCCTTTCCTAATAAATCTCTAACTATAGGATAACTATTAACTATTCTGTTACATAAACAGACTTAACTAAATACTACCAGTACTAACTTTAGTACTGCTTCTCTACCAGTATTAACTATGCTATTACCAGACTTAACTTAGTACTGCCAGACTTAACATTAGTACTGACAGAACTAACTAACACTACCAGACTTAACTGTTATACTACCAGTATTAAGTCTGTTACAATATATTTCCCAACAATCCTCCCCTAACTTGATCTTCACTTGTGAACTTCAAGTTTCTTCAAATGTCTTCAATTTGAGCTTCCTAAGGATGTTGTAAACAAAACTCTTCGAATTATTCTTGATCTGCAATTCTTCAACATGTCTTTATTTGATCTCTGCAGCAACTAGTCTTCAAAACTTTTCAGCAACACTTCTCATCAAGAATAATTATATAGCTACATTGACTGTACGTCAAATCATATAGTTTTAGACTATTCTCATCACTTCCAGGTGTGTTAACTCCTGTGAGAGGTGAATCATTGAAAATTTAAATGGATTTGATGTCTCTTTATCAGTTAGCCATTAACTCTGGAGTAGCCAATGTTTGGTTTATAAACCATGGTACATTGATAACCATTTCAACTCTGTACATGAAACAAGGTGAGTTAAAATACCATATAATTTTTAGCAAATCATCAGCTATCAACGGATTTGATGTAGCCTTTACCAAGTAACCGTTTGCTCTTGGGCTAGCCAATGCTTCAGTGTAATACTATGGTGCATTGATAACCATACAATTTTTGGCAAATTGTCAGCCATTAACGGATTTGAGAAGTCTTTACCAAAGCCGTTTGCTTTGGACTAGCCAGTACTTATGTCTGTTAGACATGGTGTACTGATAACCATTTGTTGTGTTAGTGCATAACACCTCCACCAAGTGTTGTTCTTCTCATCTCCATCCTAAATATCTAACTCATCAACCTTCATTACTTCCTAATGCCAGCTTGCTTCTCCATCATTTTCAACATTTTGTAGCAATCCTCATCTGGTTTTCCTCCTTAAAGTTTCTTGTCCAACATTTGTTTGCACACTTTAGCAGACAAAGGATATTTTTTCTCTATTAGCATATAAATATCTACTAACTCCTAGTTCAAACAGTGTACTTTGCAAGCTTCATAGTATCTCCAACAAATTAATCTTTGTTGACCTGGCAAACTCCAAATTTAATATATACTAAGAGGTTCTTCAAACATGTCCTTCAAGTATCCCCAAAGTATCTTCTCAAATTCATCCTCTGGTTCATTCATACCATGTTTTCTTATCACAATTCTATATAGCTCTGTAAGATCATCTCTTGATATGTCAGTCAGCATGGCTCCAAAGCTTACATATACCTTATATGTTCCATTCTCCCTTACAATCTGGTATACTTCTTTCCTTCCTTGCTTGATAATCTTGTAATTTGCTATACTGGGTGATTTCATAACTACATGAACAAGATTAATAGGGATTGTAGTATCTGAAGTAGAATCATCCTTTTTACTAGCTTCATCTGAATCTTCAGAATCATCCTTATCAGGATCTGTATGTAATCCTTTCCTTGCTATCTGTTTTCTCCTTTTTTCAGTCTTCTTGGTTGACTCATCATCTTTTTCTTCATCACTCTTTAGTCTTTTTGAAGTCTTTGTTTGAAGTTCTTCACCAAATCTTTTCAAGTCCTCTTTTGTAGCTTCAAAGGTTATAGGTGTAAAAGATTCAACCTGCTTTACCAGCTTATCAAATTCTTCAAATCGGTTGAATTCCACCGAAAAAATGAATCACAAGATATAGGTGCTAGCAACCTAGTGTTTATTTCACTAATACCCCAGAACCTATTGATTTGCCCAGATCTATGTTTTATAGACTGATCCGATTCTGAACTAGGGCCTAGTTTTAGGTTTTAGGGTTAGAACTAGATTAGGGTTTTGTTTTAGGGTTTCTAGGATTTAATTCATGTATAATGAATGTTATAATGAAGAAATAGGATTTTCTAATGTGTAAATTAAGTAATTTACTAACTTAATTGATTAATGGTTTAGGTATAAAAACGGAAAAAAACCAGGACACGGGTTAATGGTTTAGAAACTCGCTTCGTTAAGTGTTTTCTTGTTTTGATTTTTTTTCCCCCCCCCCCATGGAATCTTATGAAATCAGAATGAATATGGAATGTAAATGAAGTTCATTACTTTCTTTTAACTTGTACTTAATAGATTGTACGGAATTCCTTAGGAAAACGGAGGTAAAACGGCTATTTTTGATGTCATTCTTAATGACTTGTACATTGAGTTTTTAAAAGGACTTGTACTTGTGACTTGGAGCAGTTTATATTCAAATAGGATGTAACGTTACTTTACATAGCTTTAGTAGCTGTACATCAGATTAAGATGTTAACTCCTTCATGGAATTAAGGGTTTAGAGGTATACGATAACGGTTAAAGCCCGTTTTTGATATAACGTTTGTGAATGGTACATTATATGAGTAGATTACTTTGTAATAATGATATTAAGATATTGACTTGACATGTTATGATGTTTTCTTGACATATAGATATAGATGGCATAGGTAGGTTGCGTGAGCTCGTCTACTTTAGTTATGCTAGTTACATTGCATATTGATATATTGGTAATGCAAGTAATGTAATAAAGCAAAAAAATTTCCCGTACAATTGTGATCATAGTAACATAGGTTGATTTTGCAGTTGATATAAATTATGGGTTGTTATATATCGCTACTTAGGCAAACACGTAATCATGGTATAAAATGTACACTTGCGTCCAATTTGTAAAACAAAGCATGTTCTCACCCCAAAGATGTAAATCATTTAACTGAATGTAAAACGTGGGGCTATGAACTCACCTTAGTAAATATATCCCTCTGAAAATGATAGTATATATCCAAGTATGAATCACACCGTCAAATACCTAAGTAAATACGGCCAGTCAAATACTACGAATTTAGGCTAAAACACTCAATTATAAACTATAATAAATTTGCAAATTATAGAATATTTGTTTTAACCACATGTGTGGTGGTGTACGTTGTTTTAATGTATTTGAATTCATTTGATGGCTCTTTGGGTATGTATAAAAACGATTTCACATGTTCTAAAACACGTATAAAAGTTATTAATAAATATTCGTATTTATTAAATCGTAGGTTAACTTGTATATTATCCGAATATAATTCGTCCGATATGTTAAGTGTTTATGAAATCACTTTTGTTTATAAAATACCCTTAGGTTTTCTATAATTACCAAACAGTCCCTCTAGTTTATGAAAATGGAGTATTTACACTTTAGACCCTTAAGTTTTCACTTGTACATATTTAGTCCTTCAACTTTACAAAGTTACACTTTAGGTCCTTATATGTTTCTAATAGTCCCTAAAGTTTCAGAATGACCAAAAACAGTCCCTAGACTCTTCAAAAACAGATTTTGACAGTTTTAACCCTTAAGTTTGCAAATTTACACTTTTAGTCCCTTAACTTGTAAAAATCGCATTTTAACTCCAATTAAGATCTAACAAGTGACAATGGGTTTCATTAAGTTCCAATAAGCCATATAAGCTGGTCACTTATAAAACGTCTTGAGATGGAGCTTATTTAGGCTTATTTGGACCTTATTGGGCCCGTTAAGGTCTAATAAGCATTTAAAAGGTCCAATTAAGATTTCAAAAGCATAAAAGCCCTTTTTAAGTCCATTTAAGCTCACTGAATCTGTTTGGCTGAAAAATAAGCTCGGGTGAGCTTATTTGAGCTTATTCGAGCTTATTGGGCTTGTTAGCCCAATAGCCTTAACCCGTTTAGTTGTAAAAGGTTCTATTAAGTATTTCAACTTATTTTCTAGACTTGTTAAGCACATAAGTCTGGTATCTGTTTCGTCTTAATACATAAGTCCGATTAAGCTCAGTTATTGGGCTTCTTTGGGCCAATAGGAACCCAATAGTATCCAAACGGTTTTTGGGTTGTCATTAAGGCCTTAGCCTTGTCTAGGTTCAATAAGATTATTAAACTTGTATAAGCCCACCAATAAGCCGTATAAGCTCGTTGTGGCTTATTGGCTTGCGTTCTGGGCTCGTTAATGGGCTAACAAGCCCGTTAGGGGTCTGGTTGGTTTCTAAAGGTATTTTAGGGTCCATGTGTGATTAATAAGCTCATTAGGCCTCTAAATAAGCTCGTAAAGCTTATAAATAAGCTGTGAACTCCACCCCCCCTCGTGGTCTATTGGGCCTGTTGGGCCTAGTTAGGTTTAAACGAACCCAATTTTGGTCCATTAGCTCATTAGTTATATCCTAGGGTTTTCAATCTTTTCGTTAAGCACTCGTTAACATTTATTAGCCGCGATTTATCACATGCGTTCATCTAATAAGTTAATGTTCGCGTTCCCAAGCCAAAGTTGACACGTAACTGTGAAAATTTTTATGTATGAATTTATTTGTTTAATAAAAATGAACCCATGATCACCTTGGTTCTCATTCGTGCATTTTAATGAGAATGTCCTAAGCCTTAACTCGATGTTTAGTCATGTTCATATACGTGTATATATATTAGCACCACATAAGATCAATCATACGCATAAATTGTGTGCGTGAACCATGCATGATCATGCCCACGTAACTTGTCCAACACCAATGTACGTGACTAAATAACTAGAGTATGAAAACAACGAATGGAAAATGACATGCAAAGCTTTGTCGCGACTTACAATGGGTCCTAGAGTCTTTAATGTGCGTCGTGTAGATAACCCAACTCGTTTACACCCAAACCGTGTATAACCCTAAGCTTCAAAGCTTGTATACCCAATCCTTAGCTCGTATACTCTTCTTAATACCCTTGTATGCGAACTTAAGTGCACCTTGTGTCCTTAGAAGGAAATGTGGGTTGTGTATGGGTTCGGTTATGTGAGACCCGAATGCAAGAGAGAGTAAATGAGTATGGTTTATCCTTGAGAGAGTTTGAGAGTTTTAGAAATGTGTTAAGTGACAATATGAGTGTGTATTTATAGGCAAATGAGCTAGTTAGCTTCCCTTGGTTCTTGTCTAACTAAAAACGAGCCTTGTGAGGTGGTTTAGAGGTTTTCTAGTTAATCTCAAATGGTTTCTTGCTAAACCACTAAGTACTACTCTTTATTGCTCAATATTTGTACAAGATATGCTTAGATACTTGAAATCTTATGATTTGTGTGTTGGTTCATGCTTAGCCGCGGCATCAAGGGCAAAGGGATAGTCAAATGGTTATTAACCATTGTGTAAATGTTAGTTAGGGGACACTAAGTACTAGTTTTAATTAACCAGGAGATGTACATGTACTTAGGGATCAATATGAGATTTTCTAGCTAGCTAAATCACAAGGGACGAATTATATGTGGGTTTATCTTACCCATATTCGGCCTTGGTGGTTTATTAACATAATAATTATACAAATTTTGTGTTTAAGGATTAAAAGTGGGTATTGGTTTGAGTCTAGGTAAGTCTAGGTATTTCCGGGGTGTGTCTAAATGTATTTTATTGCGAAACGTAACCCTTTTACGTGACCAATAAAAATAAAATACGCAAAGTTAATAATTATCTTCTTAATAATTATTTATTACTTGGTTGAATTAAAACCTTAATTATTTGACGACCGTTACATTTAAATGATTATTTCTAGTCTTAAAACAAAGCGATTTGGCTTAAAATTAATTTAAAAGTAAACGCGTATCAGACCAAAATAAATAGTGACGAATAATAGGAGTCGTAAATGACCTGAAATGAGAAATGTTACAGTCTCCACCCCGTTAAAAGAGCTTGTCCTCAAAGCTTAAGACCTTGTAGTGGATGACGTAGCTCGGTTTGTGAAAAGCTGTGGGTATTTCTGTTTGAACGAATCTTCACGTTCCTAGGTAAACTCAGGACCTCTTCTAGAGTTCCAGCGAACCCTAACCAATGGTATCCGGCTTCGCTTCAATCGTTTGATCTCCCGTTCCATGATTTCAACGGGTTCTTCCACAAACTAGAGCTTATCGTCAACGTGAATTCCTTCTAACGGCATGACTAATGGTTCGTCGGCGTAACATTTCTTCAGATTAGACACATGGAAAGTATGATGAACTCTGCTCAACTCTTAAGGAAGTTCTAGTTTGTAGGCAACTTTCCCAACTTTGGCTAACACCTTGAAAGGTCTGACATATCTCGGATTCAGCTTGCCTCGCTTACCGAATCATACAACCCCTTTCCAAGGTGAGACCTTGAGCATAACCCTATCCCTAACTTTGAACTCCATTGGTTTTCGGCTTCCATCAGCGTAGCTCCTTTTGTCGATCCTGAGCCAGCTTTTCATCCTCTGCTTGATTAAGTACGAACTTTTCTGTGTTTCTTTGGGGATCAATCCCGTTACCCAGTCAGTTGTCTACTCCAACTTGGCCGCAGAACACCGTGATCGACATTTTCAACTCAAACAGCCTCATAAGTGCGCGGCCTTTATGCTAGCGTGATAACTGTTGTTATATTGAAAACCGGCTAATGTCAAAATGCTTAAAAACCCATCCTTTTTGCCAAAACGATCACGCAACACGTAGCATGTCCTCGAGAGTTTTGAATAGTCCTCTCGCTCTGATGCCATCATTTTCTGGATGGTACAACAGTCCTCAAACTTATATCGGTACCCTAAGCTTTCCAGAAATGAATTCAGAAATTTATATGTGAATCTCCCATACGAACAGTAGATAAATCGAAGCAGTATCCCAGTGCTTGCTACTTAACATGTTCAAGTATAACCAGCCAACTTGTCAATTGGGTCATTCTCCTTATTGCAAGAAGTGAGCAGATTTGGTAAGTCGCCTAAATGGAGTCAAAAACCTTGTGACACTTTAGGAAGTTTTGGTGATAAAATCCATCGTGATATTATCCCACTTCCATTCGGGTATTGCTGGTTGTACTAACAATCCTGATGGCCTTTGGTGTTCGGCCTTGACCCTTGCATATGTCAAGCATTTACTAACATATGTGGCGATGTCCGCTTTTATATTGGGCCACCAATATAGCTTTTTCATGTCCTGGTACATCTTTTCAGAACCGGGATGGATAAAGTATTTTGACTTGTGAGATTCGTGCATAATCACGGATCTTAAGTCTCCATAGCAAGGTAACCAACTCCTGCCGTGTAAACATAGAGTTCCATTGGCGCGTGGTTCCAACCTTTCCTTGGGTATGTCCTTTCTGATCATACCGCCTACATCTTCATTCACAAGATTCTCTGGCTTCTGAGCTTCGATCTGAGCTTCTTAAATTTGTTTGGGAAGATCCAAGCTAATAGTCATAACTAAGGCTCGAACTCGTAGTGGCTCAATCTGTTCCTTACGGCTCAATGCATCCGCCACTATGTTTGCCTTCCCTGGATGATAACGAATGTCACAATCGTAGTCACTTAGCAATTCTAGCCAACGGTGTTGCCTCATGTTAAGCTCCTTTTGATCGAGAATGTGTTGCAGGCTATTATGGTCGGTGAACACGGTGCATCTGGTTCCATATAGATAGTGTCTCCATATCTTTAGAGCAAACACTACCGATCCAAGTTCTAGATCATGAGTGGTGTAGTTCTTCTCATGAACTTTTAACTGTCGAGAAGCATGGGCAATCACCTTCTCTCTCTACATTAACACAGCGCCTAAGCCTTTATGTGATGCATCACAATAGACCATAAAGCCTTCGCTTCCTTTAGGTAAAACCAAAATTGGCGCATTGCACAACTTTTGCTTTATTAACTGAAACGCGTTCTCTTCCTTTTCACCCCAATCAAATTTGATTCCTTTCTGCGTAAGCTTTGTCATTGGTTTAGCAATCTTCGAAAATCCCTCGATGAACCTTCGATAGTACCCAGCAAGACCTAAAAACTGGCGGATCTCCGTTGGTGTCTTAGGAGATGCCCAATCTTTGATAGATTCTATCTTGGCTGGATCCACGTGTATGCCTCTGCTATCAATGACATGCCCGAGAAATTGTACCTTCGGAATCCAAAATTCACATTTTGAAAACTTGGCATACAACTTCTCCTTCTTAAGCAATTCCAAAATGGCCTTAAGATGTTCTTCATGCTCTTTCTTGTCCTTTGAATAAATAAGAATGTCATCGATGAAGACAATTACGCACTTATCCAAGTAAGGATTTCATACTCGGTTCATGAGGTCCATGAATACCGCAGGTGCGTTTGTTAGTCCGAATGGCATAACTTGGAACTCGTAATGACCATACCGAGTTCGGAATGCCGTCTTTGGAATATCTTGCTCTCGTACTCTAAGCTGGTGATAACCCGATCTCATATCTATCTTCAAAAAAATACTGGATCCTTGGAGTTGATCAAATAAATCGTCGATCCTCGGGAGTGGATAACGATTCTTCACTGTCAGTTTATTTAACTCCCGGTAGTCAATGCACATCCTGAATGACCCATCCTTCTTTTTGACGAACAAGACCGGGGCTTCCCAGGGTGAGGAACTCGGTCTTATGAATCCTTTGTCGGAAAGCTCTTGCAGTTGTTCTGACAATTCTTCCATTTTGGACGGAGCCAATCGATATGGTGCTCGAGCTACGGGAGCGGCTCCTGGAATCAGATCGATCTGAAATTCCACTGGTCGAGTCGGAGGAAGACCTGGCAAGTCCTCGGGAAACACTTCAGGAAAATCTCTGACGATAGGTACGTCTTTAAGTTGCTTTCCTTCCGATTTGTCCTCCTCTTTCTTGGCGGATATCTGTGCCAAAAAGACCTGGCATCCCTTCGCCATGTACTCTTGAGCTTTGAACATGAGATAACTGTCAACCGAGATTCTCTCCCATTGCTACTTTCGTTGCCACGAAAAGTCAAAGTTTCATTCCCATAGGGAACTCGAACAAGTTTCTCATCGCACACGATCACGGCGTGACATCTTCTTAACCAGTCCATACCGATAATGACGTCGAAACTACCCAGTTCTACGGGCATTAGATCTATGTTGAACGGATGGTCTAAGAAATTTAAAGTACAACCTCGTATAATAGTGTCTATCTCGATTATTTTCCCATCAGCTAATTCGACATCATAACTATTTTCTAATGGAGTTAGGGCGATGTTAATCAGGGAACTAAATGCAGTAGATATAAAGCTTCTATCAGCACCAGTGTCGAATAAGATAGATGCATAGTGGTTGTTTAAGAGGAACGTACCCGTGACGACATTGGAGTCCGGGTTTCCCGATGCATTCCCTCTCTTCTCTGCATTCCCAACTACATACACCCAGCCTTGTGCATTCCCATTCCCTCCATCCTTATTCTTCAACCTTAGGTTAATCTCTCTTGAAATTCCCTGGTGCTCCACACTCAAAACAACCATTCCCTTTGGGAGCTGCCCCATTGCCCTTCTAAGTATTAGCAACATTTGTGTTTACCCAGTACTCCTTAAATCAGCGGGCAAAGGTGCCCAACCTTGTTGTACTTGTGGCACATCTGGGTGCCCGGCCATTAGTGGAGAAAATTAGCACTTGTGCACTAGGGCCCAAAGACCCCATATGACTTCTTTCACCTTGTCCGCCATATTTTAAGACCCTTGCGACATTCTGCCACTTTAAGTGTGTTATTGTTGGTGACCATGGTTGGTTTTACTGAGAATCATCAGCCTTCCTTTTGTGTCAAGACTGCCTTTACTGCGTAGGTGCGGAGTTTCTGATCCATCAATTTTGGCCAACTCAATAGTCTCATCCAACGTCTTGGGTCTGGCAGATTTGACGTTCCCATAAATGTTGTTAGGAAGTCCACTGATGTACTTGTCAACCTTCTCGGTTTCATTGGCAACAAACTTGGTACATATCAGGGTTAGCTCTTGGAAGCGTTCAATGTATGCTGGAACATCTTTCCCCTTGACCTTTAGGTTCCACAGCTCGATTTCTAGTTTCTTGATTTCACCCTGCGGACAATACTTGTCCGTCATCCTTTTTCTTGAGGTACTTCCCAAGTCATTGCATATGCCTCAGGACCTAAGGTTCTTATCTGACCATTCCACCAAGTCAAAGCAGCACCTAACAGAGTGCAGGTGGCAAACTTCACCTGATTCTCAATAGCACAACCACTGATATTGAAAACTGACTCCATCTTCTCAATCCACCGAGTCAAACCGACCACACCTTCAGTTCCTTTGAAGTTCAAAGGTTGACATTTCATAAAGTCAGCGTAGTAATAGGGGCGTGCAGTTTGCACATTCCTTCGGTCATCCCCGTACAAACTATGGCTTGCGTCTCCATTGGTGGAGTTTCGCTGAAGGGCTTGATCAATCATAGCTTGGACGGATTCTGGAGTCATGTTGTTTGGGTTGGTGTTGTCAGTAGGGGTGTTCGGTCCTCGTCTGGTCGTAGGTGCCATGATTTGTCTAGATCACAAAAGACAAAACGTGAGGTTATAATCATGACATAATACAATAATGTATAGATAAGACAACAATACAAGAGAGGTATGTAGTACCACATAACACATCTATTTCATTCATAACTTTGAAAATTTTACATGAAATAGTTTCTGATTACATAAAATACAATACAAAAGATCTAAGGCTATGCTAGCGGGGAAAACCCCTAATACTTAACATGCCTGTACAATATCCTAGCACGATAAAATAACATAAATCACTAGACGTGACTGTCAGCATCCCCCGAAGCATCCTGGTGATCTAGAATCCTAGCATCTGGTCCTAGCTGTCTAGCTCTCCCCTGCTGCTCTCAGTGTGCTAACAACTCAGCCTGCATGTCACTCATCTCTCGTCTCATGTCTTTCATCACTTGGAGAGTCTCTTCCATCTGTGCCTGGAGCCTACGATTAGACTCTCGAAGCGCTGCTATCTCAGCCTGCTGCGTCTAAAAACGAGTCTCATACACCTGGTGTTGTGTCTGAATGAGAGTACTCTGCAGTTGTAGCTGTGCCTGATGTGCCTGGATATGAGTCCCGTGTGCATACACATGATCACGATGGGTCTGAAGCTCCTGATGGGTCACCTGACTCAATCCTATTGAGTGAGCCCAAGTCTCTCGGGAAGCACAGGCCTCCTCCTCTACCATCCATATTATCTTTTGGAGAGTCATCCTATCCCCCATAAGCAAATCGACCCGCTGTGAGTCCATATCGACTCGCTGTGATATACGAGACCTACTATCCTGAGCATCCTCTAGTAAGGCATACAAGTCCTGTGTATCATGCTCATGGAGCTCAGCAAGCTCTATGACCCTAGTATTGACCTCTCCCACGATCATAGATGCTATCTCAGGAACTAGAAATGACTCCTGCCGATAGTCCGAGTAATCAAAACGTGATTTAGCTGCTCGTTTTTGATAAATCAACTTAGGAATAACATATATCTCCTTTAATTATGTTCTGAAAAATTACCGGTTACGCGGTAATCGCTTTTATGTGACAATAAAAGATCAAAAGTCAAAAAGTCAAGTCAGACCCAAAAAGTCAAAGGGTAAAATAGTCTTTTAAAATTTTGAAAATTGCCGGATGTTACAGTATGTATATAGATGGTGGTAGTGGTGGTAGTGGAGGTGATGGTAATGCGGCAGTAACTGCATCAACAAGGGCCTGAGTGGATGCTATCCTAAGTGTCTGGTTTTGGGTTGGACACCCAGATGATGGTAGTAATTGTGATGGTATAGGTGGTGGTGATGAATGTGCAGGTGGGGCTGTGCACCTAGTAAGGCACTCTCCTACAGAGGGTGGTGATAGTGAGATAGGTGGTGATGGTGATGGTGTAGTCATGGCCAGAAGTCTCTCAACCTCTGCCTTTGGTGGAAGGGATATAGAAGTCCGAGGCTGGACGGTAATCCTAGCCCCAATAGTAATGTTAGTAGAGGGTGGTGGTATAACAGGCTCTGTTCTCTCAGGTGGGAAAACAGGCTCATCAATAGGTACAACAATAGCAGAGTCGGCCGGAGCTAAGTGCTCCTCCTCGTCCTCCTCGTCCTCATCCTCATCCTCATCATTGGCGTCATCCCTAGATGAATCGCCATCATCATCATCTCCATCATCTCCCCCGTCCATAGGATAGTC
>BQNB010061627.1:0-19037 GCA_026074375.1 Tanacetum coccineum | reverse complement strand
ATTCCTGCTGCTGCTAAAAAAGAGTTTGCAAAACATGAAAATAATGAAAAACCATTTAAAAAGTCAGTTAGGTATGCAGAAATGTATAGATCAAAATCTCCTAGGGGGAATCAGAGGAATTGGAATGGACAGAAGTCCAATCAACTAGGCAAAAAATTTTGTGATGTATAACAAGGCTTGCTATATATGTGGAAGTTTTAATAATTTGCAGATTAATTGTCATAATCATCAAAGAAGAGGCATAATATATAAAAATAACTACAATAGGGTGGATGCCAAAAACACACCCTAATGTACTCAGGAATAAGTCCACCAAAGCAATTTTATTGAAAACTGGCCTCACCTCAGTTAATACTGTTAGGCCAGTTAATACTGCTCACCTCAAAACAGCAGTTCATAGTGCTAAATCAAAGACACGGTTTACAAAACAAGCACAATCAACTGCTAAGAGGCCTTTTTATAAGCAAACAACATTAACTAGAAGATCTGTGCATGAAGAAAAGAGACACTATTATACTGGAAGGCATTATGTAGTTAATACTGCTAGGTCTTATTCATGACAAGTTAATGCTGTTAGGGTAAAAGGGGTTAATGTTGTAAAGTCCTTAGCATGTTTGGTTTGGAGACATGTCAAACCTAATAGTGCATCAATTACTTTGAAGAGATATGATTATGTTGATGCAAGAGGAAGATCCAGGTCTGTAATGGCTTGGGTTCCCAAGAAGGTCTGATTTTCTTAGGTGCAGGGCAACCCAGAGATAGAATTGGAAGATTTAGTGAGGTTAAACAGCCCTGAAGATAAAAAGGTAACAAAAGCAAGAAAGACTTTGTTATAAAGCAACTGTGAAATTGCATGATCAATTTGATGATGAAAAGAGAGCAGGGGCAGAGTTGACTCAACAAAATGACAAGTCACAATACAAGAAGTAAAGAAGTGTTTGATTACATCCTCCAAGTCAAGATAAAGCTTTTATCCAGAAACTTAAAGATTCAGAAGAAGAACATCAAGTTTAGGGGAGGATTGTTGGGATCAAGAAGCCTTTAATGAAGAAACTTGATGATTAACAAGATGAATATCAAGTTTAGGGGATAGATGTTAGGATTAAAGTCTTCAAACTTATACTGCCACACAAGTTTGTA
Organism: Tanacetum coccineum; assembly: GCA_026074375.1. Classification (NCBI taxonomy): domain Eukaryota; kingdom Viridiplantae; phylum Streptophyta; class Magnoliopsida; order Asterales; family Asteraceae; genus Tanacetum; species Tanacetum coccineum. The sequence continues at coordinate 17,897 of BQNB010061627.1, read as the reverse complement.
CTGCCATGATAATTAGTAACTCAGTTTATAACTAACAGTATTAACTGTGTTAATACTGCCAGTACTAATCAGTTAGTACTGCTAGTGTAAACTTAGTACTGCTAGAGCAAAGTTAGTACTGCCAGTACTAACTTAATACTGCTGAAAGACTGAAGTTAATGATGATTGAGAAGATTACATCTGAAGTTAATGCTGATTGAGAAGTTTATATGTTGATTATGAAGATTACATGGAAAGTTAATGCTGATTGAGAAGATTACATCTGAAGTTAATGCTGCTGCTGAAATTAATGCTGATTAGTCAAATAAAAGACTGAAGTTAATGCTCTCAGTAATACAGTTAATGCTGATTGAAGATATAAAAGGAAACAATATATTCTATATGCTACAAAGGAAACAAGATATGCTAAAGAAGGAAACAAGATCAACATTATTATTGAAGATAAAGATTAGTCAAACATTAATGTTGAACATTAATACTGATTTATTAGTTTCCTAATTTCAATTAAAGCTTCCTTTGTAAGTCTTATGGTCTCTCTCTATATAAAGAGATCATAGACATAGTTTATTCACAATCATCAAGAAAAAGTGTGTGTGTGTAGAGATATAGCTTCAAGGTTGTAAATCCCTATCACTAAGTTAGAGTGATCGTATTAATATATTGAAGCTTGTTGTGTTATATCTTTGTGTCAATCATAATTCACTGTTTGATTGAATATACTTCTTAGTGGTATAGTCCTAATACTGCATACTTATATAATTCAAATCAAAGTTTTCTCCTTAGTATATTGGATTTATCCAAGGGGTACTAAACCTTACAAGCTAAGGAGTTAAAGATCTATTCATTGGGATCAACAGTTGATGTCATTGTTCGACCCAGCAACACCAAAGAAAGCATGCCATATCCATAAGTCTTGCGACGCAACAGCTTCCAGCAAAATGAACGGATTCGAACCATGATAACGTCTAACATATTGCCCTTTAAAGGCGTACGGACAACCAAACCACTCCCAATCCGTACAATCAAGGCTACCTAACATCCTTGAAAACCCGTGTTTTTCTTCGTGATGCCGATAAAGTTTTTTAACATCAGTCACCCATGGGTTTTCTCAAATACTCAGGTCCAAAAATTTCCATAACATAACTACAAAAATGATCAAGAGATAGACGTGAACTTCTCTCACTCATTTGCATATATTCATCTAGAAAATCAGCATTAATGTCATATGCCAATTGACGAATTCAGAGGTGCACTTTAACAGCGGGAAAATACATTCTTTTCCGATATAATCAATATTATCACGAAAGTATGCATTGTGATTAGTTACCTCATTAACTATCCAGTTGAAAAGGGGGCGAGCCATTAACGTCTTCCGGAATTTATATGCATCGTACATCTGGTTCTCGCTAAAAAGGCAGCGCCTAAACGGTCATGAGCACCAACACGATCTCGATATATGGGGGTTCTCGTCGGTCGATTTGCTTGTCGTCTATTCCTAATAAACACCATCGCTCTTCTAAGAAAATTCACCCTACGGCTAACAACTTCTTCTCCTTCTTCTTCGTCGATCAACATAAACATATACGAATTCATTTCAATAAAAGGAGGAATGAAATATATGTTGTTTGAGTAAGAATATGAGAAGTGTGTATAAAAATAATGAAGTTTATAGGTATTTTATAAGTAGAAAAAGGGGTAGTGGATTTTTTTAATATTACTTGCAACGGATGGAAAAGAGAGAGGACCCACACATTTTCAAGCTCCAACTTGCGCGTGACTTTGTGTAACCATAGTGGAAACTCACGCGTGAGTTTCGAACTCACCGCGTGAGTTTCGAACTCACCGCGTGAGTTTCGAACTCACCGCGTGAGTTTAACACCACTCCGTGCAACCTAAGATTAGAGTTTATTCAAAAGGTTTAAACAGGAGGGAAGCCTGACCTGAGCTCCTTTTTGAGTGTCAAGTGACCCTTATCTAGGAACCTAGACACCCAGCCCACACAATGAGTACCTATTCCAATCGCCTTTTTGTCGAAGATCTTTTTTTTAAATCTCACTTGACTGGTCAATTAACCGTTTACAATGAAAGAGTGATACCACTAAAACAATGTTCTTATGATCATATGTACGATATTGGAAATCATAACACAATCGAATGACTAGTGGATTAGCCAATTCTATAGACAGAATAAATGAAAGAGAACTTTCTAGTGAGAGAAATGAACAGTATATATGTAAAATGACGTAAACCCCACCTCTTCCATGCATGGAAGAGGCTAGATAAATCAAGAAAACCGACCATAAGGCCTTAATAGTGGGCTTACACGTTGGGTTTAATACCCGGCCCATTACCGAATGTTATACATTAACTACTTAACTACGAGCAACAATAAACGGTAAAATACACGGGGTGACCAAGTCTTTTTCTAATATCTAACAATCTCCCCCTAAGGGAGGTCACCCTAGAAAATACTAAATTAAGCTCTATAAAGTTGATCTTGTGTTCAGCTCGTAGTCTTTGATTCATCATGCATGATTTCTTTGTACATAATGTAGTGGATCTAAGAACTTAGTTCCTTTGACTTCTGTGATCTTTGAGCTTTCTAGAGATCATTAGCCACAGTAAATCTCTAATCATCCTTGTTGTGGTATGTGCCTTCAGGTAATGTAGTACCTTCCGAACTGGCATGCTCACACTTTTATGGATCCATGAAAGTACGCAACAGAGTTTTAAAGCTGTGTTGTAGTCTTTCAGTTGTCATGAATGTCTTTGTTAGGGATATTTAAGTGTGAGCAATGGGTTGTAGTGACAAGTCTCTTGCCATCATCTACTACCTTCAGGATTTCTGCCAAGTATATGTTAGTAATAAACAAACGAAAGTGTCTTTGTTCACTTTCGTTGAATAAGGTTGCAAGAACCACGGTTCCCCGTTAATCAGTATAAATACTGCCTGTGATCAGGTAGAATTCCGAAGAATCTCCTTGACAGGGTTTCGCAGCTGCGCTAGCCGTTCTCAAACCGGAGCGTCTCAAAGTAGACAAAGCACGGAGTGAGTGAACCAGTGAATTAAAACTCCACTGATTAATGAAAAATTGATTTGAAAATCAATCGCGTGTCACTCAGAAAAGAGTTTTTGTGACACATCGACGGTTTTATATCATAAAATCAAATTTCATCAGAAACACATTTGTTTTGAAAGATATACACAGTCAATGTGCTCGAAAATCAGTTGTTGAGCACATCGAAAGGTTTTTCAAAAACTATTCGTCCAAATTCACTTAACAGAACAAGTTTTGAATTCATAAAGAAATCGCACCATCGTTGTTTCCATTTGTATCAAGTTTTGATCCATAGTGGTTCTCACATGTCACCGACCAAGAACTTGTTTGATGTTGGCTCTAGAAGGATTTCTATCTTCATTGTGAGTACTTAGAATCTTTACTTGTTGTCACAGTGTGTGATGAACAAGCATAGTTGTAATTAGTGTCCCGAACGAGATTTAATGATGATCTCATTGCTCAAACTCAATCGTGCACATTTGGTTTTTAGTAGTCGGAGGCTGGAGCAGAGTGCCACCTTTTCAATATCGTCTAACTCGGAGTGAGAGAGACAATAGAAATGCGTTGATCTCCGTGAGAAATGAAACAAGAATCCTTTGAGGGATCTTGAGTGGCTAGAAGTGTTGTGCAGCGGATCACGTGGGTCCATGATGCTTGTCTTCAATTCAGCAATCAACCATGTGATTCTGACCGCATATATATGTGACCCGTTTCTGCGTAAGTGTCAAAGGAGGGTTCTTTCTTTCAACCTTTATTTTAAACATTCTTTTTCATTCTTCAACCCTTTCAGTGCTTACCGAGACTTCATTACTAGAACCTTGTTGGGTGTGTTCCAGTACTAGCTCCATCTCAGTCCGCATTATTCCCTTATTCTCACATTACTCCTTTTGTAATCATACCTAAGGACTTCTACACTAACTAGTGGATTGTCCCTTGGTAGATCCCTCCGGCTCTGGCGGGATCATGGGAACATGTACCTAACCTTACCATCCTTATAACTCTGATAAAGTAAGTACAGGGTCGGTCTTTTGGTACAGTTCACTTCGCCATAAAACTAATTGAAAAATCAATCAAGGTGGTAACTTGTGATATAGATATCAAAGCTATTATACCTTGATTGTTTTGATTATGTAGAAACGCTCCCCCTCAAAGCACATGTCATCTGAATGTAATAACATTACGCTTGCCATTCAAAATGCTAAATCCGAAATTGTTTGTGTTATGTGTAAGCAATGTTTAGTTACTGCCAATCATGATTTATGTGTGCTTAATTATGTGAATAACATAAATTCTCGTGCTGATAACCAAAGTGCCAATGTCTCAATACGTGAAAATCAAAAGAAACATAAGGCAAATGCCAAGAAATCGGAGGAGTTAGGGTCCAAAGGAAGTCTTGCTTCATCTAGGCCTAGCAAACCTAGAACTTGTCTTAGGTGGATTCCAACTGGAAGAATTTTTGCCATGTGTGGAAAATTAACTGCATCCAATAACACCAAGAATAAGTCTAAAAAATCTGTGTGTGACAATGCAAGTACTTCTAATCCCTCTGAACCTTCAAGTAAAGGGTTTTCGAATTCTGCTTCTCTTCTTGGCAGGTTATCAAGACTAAGGAAACAACATACTTCTATCTATCCGATTGCTGTTCTCTAATCTCCAGGTCAATGGCTTATGTACACTTCAGTGCATAACCCGTGATTCAAATAAAAGGGGAGTGTACGCTTCAGTGCGCTTTACCTTAAAAGAAGGAGAAATCTTTTTGTTTTCAAAACAGTTGAACACAATTTTTGAAGAATTTTTCAAAAGGATTTTCAAAATCTTTCAAAATTCTATGTTCAACACTCTCTCCTCATGTCACCTCAGTAGATATGATAGTCATGACATCAATAATAGAGTTGGAAAGTCTATTCGATCATTTGTTCGACGAATTATTCAAATGGAGAAAATCAAATTGTTTCAAAGTCTTCCGCTGTTACTACTATTGATGCATCCGATAAACGTCATCAACAATAAGATTCAACTTCATTTACTTCAACTCTAGCAACAACTATCACTGCTGATGGAAACTTCAACTTGTAAATATTTTTGATCTTTCTTTTTATTTTGATTTATAAATATTTTTGAAAAAGAAAATACAAAAATATAAAACCAAGAAAAAGAAAATACAAAAATATAAAATCTAGAAAAACAAAATATAAAATCAAAAAAAAATCAAAAATACCAAAAATAATCTTCTCCGGCATGTCTCTCGTAAATCTATAACATTTGAGCACCTAGAAATGTTGATTAATATTAACACGGGTGAATAAATGAAGTTCGAGCGAGAGTTTCAAATGCTTTCAAAACATGTCCTTTCAACTTTTTCTCTACGACATCTAAGTAAATTTCAGCTTAGGACTCGGTCTCCAAAGAAAGGAAAATGTTCATTTATGTTCATTTATACTACACAACGGGAAGTTCATAACTTCTCAATCTTGAGCAATGTCATATAAACATTTAAAGTTTTGAATGCTCAGAGAAGCACTAAGAAAATGATAATTAATAAGATACATCTGACATCATTTTCCTGTTGAGCACAATTTTTCAAGATATTTTCAAAAAAGAAAATTTCAAATTCTTTCAAAATTATGTGCTCAACAAACTCTCACTCTAAGTTTTCACTCTATTCTATAATTAAGAGGGAGTATAATAATATAATTCATTCTGCATGCACTCTTGTTCTCCCAAGACTTAGTTAGGCTCATGTGAATTCCAGACATTAACTTGTTTTTAATTCACTAATTGTCAAAAATTGTAAACACATATGCAATTTTTGAGGGAGAGAATAGTGATTAAAATGTGATCAATACAGATTAATACTAGATACGATCTTCAATCTATAAGTGTGTTCCCAAACCTCGCATGTGCAAAACTCTTGCATAATATGGTGCATATGTGTAGGGGGTGCTTTTTGGTAACTTTGGAAACACTCAGTGTGTCTTAAATGATTTCTCAGACACGTTGATTGATTTTTTATCAAATGGTTTTATAAATCTTCATGGCAATACATAAAGACCAACCAACCGTTGTTTCAGGAGTCATAAGGCGGTTAAGGTTAGGTATATTTGTTCCATGATCCAGCCAAAACCAGAGAGATCTACCCAGGAACACCCCATTAGATAGAGTAGAAGTCCTAGGTATGATTGAAAAAAGGAGTAATGTGAGAATAAAGGAATAGTGTCGACTAAGATGGAGCTAGTGCTGGAACAAACCCAACAAGGTACTAGTCATGAAGTATCGGTAAGCACTGAAGGGGTTGAAGAATGAAAAAGAATTGTAAGGATAAAGGGTGAAAAGAAAAAAGCCCCCCATACAACCCTAGGCAGAAACCGGGTCAATACATAATATATCAGTAATCACAAAGATGATTTTGATATTGAAGACTGACATCATGGACCCAGTGATGCAATGCACAACCCTCCCTAGCCACTCAGAATCTCTCAAAAGATTTCTGTTTCTTTTCTCATGGAGATCAACACGTTTCTATCGGCTTTCTCATTCTGAGATCATTGATATTTTCGATAACCAAATAACAAATGTGCACTTATAGAGTCTAGAGCCAACGAGATCCATCAAAAATCTCACTAGGACACAAATTCTAATATACAAAATGTCGTACATCATTATACAACATTTGGTATCAAAAAGTCCTACGCATTATCCTTGTGATAATTGCCAGAACATCAGAGTGATACTCTTTAGTATTCACAGTGATGATGGAAATCCTTCTTGAGCCAACATCAAATAAGCTCTTGGTAGGTGACTTGCGAGATTCTAAATGAATCAAGCTTGTGTCAACTGGATATCGATTTTGGTCCAGTATATGAATTGACGACTCAATCAGAAAGATAGTAACTATCTGATTCACTCTTACCGTGTTGTCTGCTTTGAGACGTTCCGGTAATGAGAACAAGCAAGTACGGTGAATCTAATGCAATCGCGTTAGAGGATCTAATACTTTGAGCTGGAAACCCTGTCAAGGAGGTTCTTCTAAATTGAACCTACCTGATCACAGGTACAGTATTTATACTGTAAAATGGTCCTCACGGAACCGGAGGTTAATGTAACCGAACTCAAGACGAATGACAAAGCCATATTCGTCTATATCTGTTGTTTATCACTAACATCAATTTTTAGGTATAAGTGACGGCGTTACAACCTCATTCCAACGGAGTCAAGATTCAAGACCTCATGCTCAATCGACAAAGATATATACATGATGAAAGCTCAAACTATCAAAGTCTTCCGCAATCTCTGATGTACAAGCACTTCCTCAAAAAGAACATTATCGACAAGATTGCCCAAAAATAACAAAGACATATCTTACAAGTGGATCAAGTACTACTCCTACCGTGATGTGGTACAAGTAATCATGTTAAAGAAAATGTTGAGGGAGATTGTTAGCAAGCTTTCAAGACCTTGAGCGTGAGGGTGGAGACACAAGATCGCAAGGCGGCATAAAGATTCAAGGATAAAGATTCAAAGATCTCAGTAGTCAAGACAAATCAAGGCCAAAGACCACGATATCAGTATTTTGTCAAAGAATATCAAGTTAAAGATCAAGATCCAAGATCACAAGCATGTGAAAGGATCTTTAAAAAGAATTCCCAAGAAAACAAGGCTCCAAGACTCAAGACGTCACAAGAAGGATCCACAATTGAATGACCACCCCTTAGGGGGAGATTGTTAGCCGTGTTTTTAGTAAAGTGATGGTCATTATTATTCCCGAGCCTTGTATAAGTAAAACATAGTTTACGAGAATTTATTTAAGCTAGTTGGGCCTAGGTGATGGGCTTAAGCCCATTTGTATTAAGTCTGACCCAATATAAAGTCCAAACAAACCATCTAAGGTTTTATCTTTTGTAACTATATAAAGCCCTCTCCAAGTGTGGAGAACGGGTTGCTTCTCATTTTTCTTTCTAGTGCAAGTAACCATCTTATTTTTCTCTCTTTGTCTCTCTCTCTAGTTCTTTCTCTCTCTAAAATCTTTTTCTTATTTTTGTGTTCATGGTGATGAAATGATATCTCTAACACTAAAAGTGTAATGCACTGATATAAGGTTAATGCAGCTGTTTTGAAATATTGATGCAGTAAATCAATCAATCATCCACTCTCTAATCACATAGGGGCGTACTTGTGGCTTACTTTTCTTACAACTTATTTTGTTATGTTGCATTTTTTTCTTTCATCCGTTCTAAAAATTTTCATCAGAAATATTACTAGTTTTTTTCATACATTTTTCATTTGTTACAAAAGAAACTTTGAAACTTTGAATTACCTTCATGTTGGGCTTCTAAACACCTACTGTTGATAACGTTCTTTTTGGGCTTATTTGGTTATGAAACATTCTTATGAAATGGGTTAAGATACAAGTTCTAGATATTTCATTTCTTTCACAAAACGTTGTATTTTGTTGCGGCTTAATACTTCTTCATTTTCGAGGCATTTTGTGGTGTAACAAGTGCTTATTTTCGTTTGCTTATTTGCAAAGCTTATTAAAGCTTTTTTGGTTGGCTTATTTTCTTGGTGGTCCACATTTGAAAAGGCAGATGGGGAATACATAGATCACATTTTTTGAGCATAAAGAGTTGTTTTTTTTGTTGGTTTCTCTACAAGACAAAACAAGGACGCTCGGCTTGGAGTTTAGCTCAAGGGAAGACAAGGATCATAGTACACCGAACAACTATTTTCCTTCTCATATCGAACAACTCCTTTCTTTGTATACCGAACAACTCCTGTATCGAACCCCCCAACTCCTCCTATCCCCCTTTTTGCTATCGACAAACTCATCTTTTTTAGGTACGGAAACTAAAGGATTTTCATTTGGGATACGGAAAAACTTTGTTAAACCGATCAAACTCCATTTCCATTGATACCGAACAAACTCAATCTCATAAGGAACCGAACAACCCAATTCATAGGGAAACGAACGAAACTCACTTCTTATAAGGAACCGAACTACTCACATCTCTTAAGGTACCGAACAACTCAAATCAACAGAAGCAAACCATTCTCATTTTAAGCTATTTCAGGTTTTACGATTTCGAGTGACGTTCAATTACGGGTCTTCTTTTCTATACCATTGCGATCGTGAACTCGTTTCGATCATCGTGGTATATTCACATTGAACCGTCGATAACCGCTCCACTCCGCGAGATCAAATTTATAAACGTTGCATCTTTATAAGTTTAAAACGAAAGTGACAAAGTTTTGGTGGGAAAATTTTCTTATTAATTAACATTTTTGGAGTTTTGGACCATGAGTTTGGTGGTTTAATCAATTTCACATTAGTCCTTGATGAAGTATTAACCCTTTTTCGTTGGAATACCTTTACACCGTTCGTCCCTTTTCTTATAAAAACAGCGGTCAGTCTCAACGTGATCGTTTGTGGAAACATTTGTGCTCCAATCTGAGTTTTGATCAAAACCGTTTAATTCATTTCAGCTCTTAATTTAATCATGTTCATGTTTTTAATCATTAATTGTTACAAAGCTCACGTATTTGATTCAAACAACGATTCTAAAACATCAATTAATTATTGTTTCACGGTTTCTTCTTGATTTTGTAAAATCCCGCGAAAGATTCAATTATTTTCTCGGTTTAAATCTAAGACTTGTATATCCGATGGACGTTAATTAATTTAATCCCAAATCAATCAATTTACCCTAAAGATCCCTTGTTATCATTTCCACATCACTTTTGCAATGTGGACTCAACAAGACATTTTTGAGCGGTCTCCCAAACCGCCTCCTATGTTCACAAATGAGCACTGATGTTCCATGGTATTCTCGTCTTCTTGGTATGCTAAGAACAGACCAAATGGAAAGTTAAATCTACAATATCCATTATCTGGACCCTATGCTCAGATGAAATGATTCTGAACCAGGGTGAGCAAAAAACCGCGGAGGTCGTTAATGAACCCTTTCATGAGTATGGGGCAGATGATGAACTCATGTAGAGGAACTTTTAAACAGGTTGAGGCCGATGAGCAAGCCATTCAGAATATTCTTCTCGGTCGTCCTAAAGACATCTATGTTGCTGTTTCGACAGTGTGAACCTGTCAGAAAATATGGTTACATGTGACAAATGATGAAAGGGTTCTGATATTAGAATTCAGAGAAAAAGCTAAGTTGTTTACTGAATGGGAAAGGTTCATTTAATGACGGGGAATCGATTGAATCGTACTATCATCGTTTCAAAAGTGATGATGATTTCAACGAGAAACAACACTTTCAGAAAACGAATGCGCCAGTTATCTCAAGTTCTCAAACAACTAACAAACCATTAATGGAGTCGACATTGTTACCACTTTGTTCATCAAACAAAGGATTTTGCAATACAAAAGATTACACTCAGTTGTTTGATTTCTTGAGTAACAATCCACAGATTGTAGAAGTCTAAGAGTTGAACGACTTGCAAAAACACATGATCCTATAGCCTCATGGCAAATTCACAATCCTTCAATTATCATGTTTCACCTAGATAATCCGCCACACGTACACTTCATGCAACACACCATAACCCCATCAACACAACTATAAACCCACAAACCATCATAACCAGGAATAATGCAACAACCAATGCCAAATCCGAAAGACATTACAGATACACAACCGCAATCGAACATGGCACTTGTTTCAATGTAAGGCATTCAAACTAAATTACTCAACACCAACCAACAACAACCAGAGAATTTCATCAAACCCTCATAATAGGCAGATTGCTCAACCAGGTATGAATATGGGTCAAGACAGACAGATGCAGATGGTTGGAGGCAATGGTGGGAATCAGTTTAGACAATATGCTGGGCAGAATATTAGGAATCAGATAACTGGGATAATGTAGTACAGGGAATGTAGGGCGAATCAGGTTGTTCAAGAATGTTAGTACAGAATGCAGTTCAGATCTGGGTGTGCAGAACGTTAGAAATCAAGAATGGGTAATTGTTGTTCAGGGATTACAAATCAGAATCCGACTGGGAATGGATAATGTTGTAAGCAGCACGGTTAGGGTAATGCGATTTTGAATATGGTAATCAGATAAGGTGTTAACAACTGCAGCTTATTGGGTCATCTTGCTAGCGAATGGCATAGTACAGACCAATGAGAAGGATGATGCTTATCTTCAGACTCAGTTGTTGATTGCCTCTAAAGGAAGGAAGCAGGGAATCCACTTCCAAGATGAAGAGTTGACTTGATGGCTGCTATACGCAGAATTTGATGAGATTGAGGAAGTCAAAGCAAATTGGCATTTTGATGGCTAATTTGCAGCACAGACATCTACTCTCGGGTACTCAAGATGACAAGGCTCCAGTCAATGATTCAGCCAGATAGCTGAGGTACACCATTATGAATATTGCTATAATAATGATATATTCATTATTCATCAAGAGGAGCAGTATATGAGCTACTGAGGCCCATCTGAACCACCACCATAGTACGATAGAATGATAGTATGTATATTTCTCGAGGTTATCTATGTGTGGGAACAAAGTGGGGGAAAAATAGATCAACATTCCTGCAAAGTTGAGGAAAACGAGCTTACTTTCGAATCTTTATAATAATTTGGCAAATTGAAGTTGAAAGGTCAACTCGGTCAATCGCAGGAATGAGGTAGAAACAACAATGTTGATTTGGACACTAAGCTTGCTAGATATAAAATCAAAGAAAAATGTTTTGAAATTAGTCAGAAAAATATGACAAACTTGAAAGATGTTATCAAAAGTATGTTTATCAAGAAACAAAAGTTTACTAAAAGATAAATGCACTTCACCTTAAGTTCGGAAAACACATTATGACTAGGGTTTCATGTTAATTTTCATTCTAAAGTATTTCAAGCATTCAAGCATTCATTCTAAGTATATCTAAGATCATTCAAGTGCATTGGAAGCTTAGGTTTGTGGTTTAACAAGAAGTATACTGTAACACCCCCAAAAACGTGTCACAGCGGAATTATGTTCGGGAGTGTTACTTCATAATACAACAGCACAAGATACAAGAGAACGACCTCTAAATGTGTCGTTTGAAAAATAATCTCGTTGATTTTCTTGAAATTGATATAACATTTGTCCCATAATTGCATCACAATGAAAAGCTTGAAAGCAATACAACGAGATTTGATCATTTGTATGTAAGTAGAAATTCATGAATGAAATCTTGTCAATTTAGACTCCAATGCACATCAAGTAATCCAAGCATCTAATCCACCTGAGAAAAACATGCTTAAAAATATCAACATAAAGTTGGTGAGTTTATAAATTTTTGTAAATGTAAATGTTGAATTCAAAAGAGTATAGTGTCTACTGCTTCACCGCAGTATAATGAAAAATGTTTAATAACCAGTAATGTTCAACAAAGTAGTGTGGACCACAAGATTTCTAAAATGTATGACTACTATAACAGATACAGTATCACATAAAATGTATTTACTGTTGCGCTAAGCTCATGACACTGAAGCTAATTTATGTAGCATATAATATGCCAAATGTATTTCTGCCCTACCGGTGTCTGACCAAGACACCAAATGAAATTGACATGATATATACCCGTTGTCCGGTACGCCGGCACAGTGAGCGCTACTCACCCGGATAGGGATAATTAGTCCCAATAGATCTATTTATAACATTCACGCTTACAATCCGTAATTAACAGTTCATGATAGTTTCGGGCATTGAGTGGTCTAATCGCTACTTAGGCAACACGTAAACATGAGATGATAACCAGAAATACTTGTGTCCAATGAAAAGATAACCATTGTATTCATAAACAGCTTTAAATACTTAAATCCATAAGTAGAAAGAGAGTATGACATAATTCAAGTAACCGAGTTTGTAAATGAGTATAAGTATGAGTATGTAAACAAGTTGTAATGAGCATGTATTCTCCCCCGAGATTTGTAAAGTAATGTAAAAACAAGTGAAAGGAGAGGATATAAATCACCTGATCGAAAGCTTACAGGCGGAATCGATTAGTTGAAGTAGTCACGAAACAATCGGCACATGATCACGACTATAGATGTCGCTACTATATTATACTCGAAGTACCATCGACGATGTGTACATCGTAGCACGGCAAAAATCTTTTATATTATATATATAAAAACATACATGTGATGAGGATCCACTTGCACGACTTAATCCTGAAACCCCCACTCATTGAGTTATAGACATTTCTTACTCTATTATCTTACGTTACTTAATAGAAGACTTTCTATTTTCGGAAACGTTTTTATTTTAGGAAAGTTACCTTAATTGGTAATTTATAAACACCTAAGTATATTTTTAATACTTACCATTTTTATTTACATTTTGCACTTAGTAAGACTTTATATAAGTCTTTATATCTTTTTACATCTTTTATACATTTTGACCCAAATCTGACCCGTACCAAACGAGCCACTAAATCACGTTTTCACGACTCGGAGTAAAAAGAGATTTTATCGGAAATGACATTCCGGACGACTTTTTAGTTTTGGCCGAGACTTGAATCTCGACAGAAAATGACAATATGCAACTCTTATCTAACATCTGATGCATATATATTTTATACTAACTGCTTGCTGTTTGGACTAACGTTTTGACCCGCTAATTCACACTTTCTTAAGTATTGACCAAAAAAAGTAACTTTATGGCAAAACGTTCGCTCCGAACAGCTTTCGTGTTTCGTCGGAAGGCTGAAACGGACTCAAAAATGCCCGAAATTGACGTTGAAAATCGGACCAGCAGTTATTTTTGCCTAAAGTAGCTGTCAATTTTAACATGTATTTTTCGAACTTAATTTGCTATAACTTCTTCTTTTTTAAGAGTTACGGGGCATTCAATTTACCGAAACGTTCACAAAATTACTGGTAGCAAGTTTAGATACACAATAAAATATACTATAAAAATATAACCTTAAGAGTAATTAAGAAAATTACCAAGTTACCCTCGATAAAATTCACTCTCAAAAATATATATAATATAATATATAATACGTATATTTAACCGGGTAAATATGATCACCCGGGTCGTTTCCCCAACGACTAGTGAAATTGAAACCTCGTTTAAGCTTAGATTTTGATTTGAATGAAGCAAATATATTTTTGATAATCTATATCTACTAAATAAAATGCAACAATTAAAAATTTGAACAATTAAAAGCAATTAAACAATTGAACAAATACTAGAAACAAATAAAACACGACAATTAAGCAAATAAACTAAATTTAACCCCTAAAAATGTAAACTAAATTTCTAAACCTAAGATAGGACAAAAGAAAATTTTAGGAAAAAGAAAAACATTTTTTTGATTATTTTTGAATTTTATATTCAATTAATGGACTAATTTAAATTATTAAATCTTTAAAAAAATAGCAAATTAAGTACTAAAAATTGGGAAAAATAATATTTAAGCTTATAAAAGTCTAAAATATTATAAAAGCAAAGAAAACTATTTTTATTATTAAAATTCTATTTTTAAAATTTAAAATAAAAGCTCAAAAATGAAATTTAAGATCTAAAAAGTGTAAAAATGATTTTACTGGATGTAAACCTTAAGCTATTTTTTATAAACTAAAAATTATTTTTTTGTATTTTTCTGAAACTTTTTCTATTTTTTATTGATTTTATAAGATTTTAACTTTCGAAAAACTATAAAAAATAAACTAATTGATAAAAAATTACGAAAAATTCAGGAAAAATCTATAATGCAACGAAGTTTACTAGAAAAATATAAGATCCAACTCAGCTTATCAAATAAGCTGAGAAAAGAGCTTATAAAGCTACGGCTTATTTATAAAAAGGAAAATGAAAACGTGTACTAGTATTAAATGTGGGGAATAGATTCTGGATGAGCTATTGAAGCAAATGGTTAACACGCTAGGACTATAACTGAGAGGTCGTGGGTTCGAGTGTGGGCAACCCCTTTTTGCCTTTTTTTGACTTTTATAAAAAACTAAATACTAAGACTTTAAAAGGACACAAAATTAAGCAACTTTAATAAAGATAATCTAAACTGAAACTTAATAATAAGCTCTTAAACAGCTTATTAAAAAGCTGAAAACAGAAACAAGGGGTTTTCCCTTAGCTTTACTTATAAGCTTGCAAAAAGCTCAAATTTAACTCAAATTTAAAAAGAAAAGAAGTTTTGGAAAGCTTGTGATGAGCTTAATCTATAAATGAAAAGAAATCTAAGCTAGAAACATTTAAATACATTTAAATTTGACGATGAAAGTAACTAACTCAGGAAATGACTTAAAAAGCTAAAAATTAAGAAAAGTTAAATTGCTCAAAAAGCAAAGACAGCAACTAAGCTTTTGCAAACTGACAATCACTTATTAGGCTTCTAATTAAAGCTATAAACCTAATACTATAAGCTAGATTCTAATTTTATAGGCTACTTGCTATTGATAACGGATTTGGGCTTTTATCGACTTTTTATGATTTTGACTGAAAATTAAGCTGGGTAAATTAAGCGTAGAAAATGAATTTAAGTCCTAATCTATATTATGACTATTCCTAGAATATAAAATACTAAAAGATGAGCTATTAACTAACTTTGCTGCTTAATTTATGGGCTTAAGATTCAATCAGTACTATTATCTTAGTACTGCTGATGCACTTTGCACAAGTGAAAGTTTATAAAGTGCAGGTTTTCCTAAGGGAAATCCTAGCCTTAGAAACACTCAAGTAGATGTGTACAAGTATAATGCAAGAAGATCTAAACTTTGGAGGGCTTCAGATCAAAGTCTTGCACAAGGTGAAATTCAAATAATAATTCCCCTGGTGCTGGCACACTTATATATATGCTCATATTCTGAATTTCCAAATCTATCTTATAAAAAACATTTTTCTATTTTTTTTAACTAAATTTCAAAGCTGTCCTATAAAGGTTTGCACAAAACTTTTGGACTTTAGAAGGTCAAACTTGCTTATGGCCAAACCCCTGTTATCTTTATGTCAGATTTGATTAAGCTACTAATTTTGAAACCTAACAAACAAAGCTATGAAACCAGATAACTAGGAGCTTTTGACAACTAATTTAAGCAAAGTCAAACTACTGAATTTGGATTGAATGCAAGATCTAAGAAATTTTATCTAAATATTTTTTGGTTTTTTTATGAGTTTTATGACAAATATATGAAAACAAAGACTAAACTATCAAAGCAAAAAAAGTTTTTATTATGAACATCTAAGTTTATTTATGCTAAACTCCCAAACACAAATATAGTATAATAATAGCAAAAGAGATTAAAGCATATAAGCAATAATAAATAATATAAGCTTTTAACTGAGCGTTTGAAACTGAAATTAGAGAAGAAGGAAAAGAGAAACTTACTTGAACCTTTAGCTAAACAAAAGGTCTCAATTAAGAGCAGCTACAAGCTCTCCTAGCTTATTAATAAGCTAGGAGTTAAGTCCATTTGGTCTTCCATTGCAACCAACTTCCTAGAGCTTTCCACAATCCATTTTCAAAGGTAATAATGTAGAGATATTAAGCTGATTTAAGGTTTTAGTAATATTAAGTCTAGTTAAACCCAATTTCAGCTTATAGACTGAAGAGAGCTTATTGATCTTAGCTTATTTAATAGGAAAAAGAGAAAGCTTATGAGATTAGGTAAAAGAGCTTAAGAGAGATTAAAACAACTGAAATTTCATTATAATTAAGCTTGTTTACATTAAGAAAATTACAAGGATTTAAAGTTAAATTAAGCTAAAAAGAAATTAAGCTAAAACTAAGACCTAAGCTACGTGTATATGTGTGTGAAGAGTGAGAGGCCTATTTATAGCCTGCCTTGGATCCTTCTCGCCTCTTGAGCCATTCCCCAGCTCCTTTAAATCACCACCTTTCATTTATCCAATCATTTGAGAATGATTTGTAGCCGTTGGATCAATAACACACTCACACGGATTGCCAAGCTGTCATTCTTTGATGTGACAGCTTGTGCTAGTTGTGTGAGTGTGTTTAGTGCAAAAACCCACACCCCTTGTGCTTTCTCCATTGACGACGTGCCTTTTGGATTGAGAGATTAGTGAGAGCCCTTGATAAAGACTGATTTGACCCTGCCATCTTGCTTAGGAGCTCAAGAATTGACCACTTTGTCCCTTGATTTTGAAAAGCCCCTTGTTTTGACTGTGGGTGAAAGTTAGAGACGATGGATGAATAGTAAATGGATTTGGCGCCCAATTTTTGACAGTTAAAACTGTTATAACTTTGATATAGTAGCATAATTGGCCCCTCTCTTTCTTTTTACTCTTTTTAGTTATAAATAACTTTAGAAAATTGCGAGTTTAGCCCTTGTGGTTTATTTAAAAGGGAAGTGGGCTAGTAACTTGGGCTTATGAAAGGGTGTTTGGGCCAAATGGATCCGGGTGAGGAATTTTAGGGTATTTGAAGGTCCATTAAACTTTCCTGGGCCCAATAAGGGAGGAGGGGACATTTTTGGACTTTTGTAAAACTTGAGGGACTGGGATTGGATTATTGTGAGGTTTTGTCTTGTAGTGGTTTACTGCTGTTGACTGGATTTGACTACGGTCTTTGATTTTCTGGCTTCGGCTTTGATTCTTTGGCTTCTTTTTGTTCTCTTCTGATTCTCGTGTCCGTGCTTGCCTGTTTTTGACTGTTTTCTTGTGATTTTTGATTTATCCGCACCTGCACACACAAAACACAAATACAAGCATATTTTTGCCATTTTTGGTCTGTTTTGGGTTTAATTGGGTTGTTTTAGGTATAAACGGATATGTGTATTCTACACTTATCAAAATTCCCCAAACTAAACGATTGTGTGTCCTCACGCAATATCACATGCCTTATAACCAAATACCTC
>BQNB010061626.1:21236-36412 GCA_026074375.1 Tanacetum coccineum | reverse complement strand
TCTTGTGTTATTGATCTGAGAAGTAACACGCCCCGGACCCATATTCCGCTGCGACCCAATTTGGGGGTGTTACAGATTGCTCTATGACTTTTCTACATCCAAATAGCATTTGCTTTTTCCTACAGGCACCCAACTGCTGCGAGGCAGGATCTGATCATCTGTACGAGTGGGTGGTGCCATAGCAGGTGCTTGTTCAGCAGGAGCATTAACATTAACATCCGCCATTATATCTGCACAATTACATCCACAGAGAGACATACATACAGAAAGGACATGTTAGATGCGAGCAAATGCTCAGGAGTTAATCAGTTATGGACTCGATCCAAGAAAAGGACACTTAGATCATATTAAAGTGGTGGTCAATAGATTTGGTCAACTCTTGAGTTAACGGAAGTTAACTCATGGAAGAGAAGACAAAACGCAATGACCAAACCACAATGACCAAATCGCAATTGTCAAGTAAAACTAGACAAAAAGCAGTGGTCAAAGCATTCTAGACAAAATGCAATGATACAAAACACAAAGGACAAACCTCAAGACACAACACGCAATTAGTAATCAAAACACAATCAGGAAAAACGCAGTCAAATCAACAATCAAAACGCAAGCAATCAAAACGCAATGATTATTTTATGAAAAAGTAATCAAAATGCAGTCCATTCCAACTGCAAGAGACAAATCGCAACAGGCAAAACGCAATCCGACAAAACGCAAGGAATATTATATTCAAAATATACAAAACGCAATCATTTAAAAAAAAATTCAAAATAAGGGTTTTAATATTTTAATGGTCTTCATAGCAAAACGCAATGACTGCGTTTTGACCCTGCTTAATATTTAATAATCAAAACGCAATGGGATATAAAACAGACAAAACGCAACATGGATTAAACCATCAAAATGCAACCAAGACTAACAAAACGCAACCAAGAATATCTAACAAACCGCAACCAAGAACACTTAAAATACACATATTCTAACTTACAAATTAAAGCTTCCAAGGCATAACCAAATCATGATTTACATTCTATAATACTTACTAAGCAATTAATCAACAATAAAAGGCCACCACAAACATCATACGATCATATTTTTAACTTAAAAAGTCAACCTAAATGTGAAAATCACAAGGACATATTAATCAAAGATGGGGGATCCAATTCAGGCACTCAGTAGGCATCAAATACGGATTTACAAACTATCCCAGCAGACAAAACACATCTACAAACACTCACCTAGATTTGGATGATGATTAAGCACGAAAATCTACAAAACATGCGATTTAATGAATTTCAGGCCATGTTGATATAGATAACGTATGATTAGATGATATGTAACATAAAACAAACATTACCTAAGCAAGAATCAACACCGATAGCCACGAATCAAACAAATCGCAATATGTTACGTTTTAGGTTGAGAGAGAAAAAGGTGAAAAGGTTTGACTGGATTTTAGTGTGTTTGACCAAGGAAAAACGCAAGCCTACTTTTATACATTAGTACAAGTTTCAGAATTTGGCAGTTTTGGTCCCTCCTTTTCTTATTTCTTTTCCATTTATGATATTAATAATACTAAGGGATTGTTTAAGATGCATAAATGGCACAAATGGTCCTTTATATTTTATGAGTCTAGGAAACAAATAGCACATAAGACCATATACTTGCAAATAACTGACAAATTTGGCCATTTTGAGTTAACACCAGTTTAAATCCCCCATAAAATGTAACCCCGTTAGATACAAAACCTTTCTCAATTATTTATACGATGTATAAAAATGCCCATTAGATGTCATAAATTTTGAAAAGTACTCTCCCCCTCAATCAATGACCCATTTTCTATTGGAAGATTTGTAGTCGTTGATTGAGTATCAAATTTATGAAAACACAAGTCCGATTGATTTTCCAACAACATTAAACCACCATGTGAAATCCAAATAATTTTTGAAGAATCATAGAAGATAAATTATTTGGTTAAAAGGAAGACTTCTCTTCTTAATCAAGAAATAATGCACTGAAACGTACATTAGATCGAGAGTGCACGGATATGAAGTAATCCATGCCCGGGAGAATTGAATCACCCGTTGACAGGAACAACCATCTTTTTGTCGACATGCTTTCCTCATTTTGAAAAGCGGGTTGCAGTCTAAAATAACTGCAAGCCACAAAGACATGTTTTGAAAATTTTGAACTTCCGTTCGAGCTTCATTTAAAGGCCCGTGTCATTATTGAATGACATTTCGAGGTTCGTAAATGTTATCGATAAACGGAAGACATGTCTTGAAACACTATTTTTGGTATTTTCTATTTTCTGATTTTTATGGTTTTTGTAGTTTTTATATTTTTATATTTTCTTTTTAGATTTAAGCTATATACATATATACAATGGATATAGGAGGACCATCCTTTACTCCTCTGCTCCTTCCTGAAGACGTTTAAGTGTTTCCGGAGACATACTCTTCATACCAAGACGCAGGGAGTAGAAATTCGAACCGCTCTCTTGGTAATGCTTTGGTAAATATATTCGCTAGCTGATAATCCGTCGTCACGAAGTACAATTCAACCACGCCTTTCTCAACTTGCTCTCTTATAAAATGGTGTCGTATGTCAATGTGCTTGGACCAGGAGTGCTGGACATTATTGCAGCAGAGAGCAATGGCACTGCGATTGTCATAATACAAAGGAATCTTATTGAAGACAAAGCCGTAGTCTGTAAGCTGTGATCTCATCCAAAGTATCTGAGCACAACATCCAGACATGGCAATGTATTCAGCCTCTGTTGTTGAGATTGCAGTGCTCTTCTGTTTCTTTGATGACCAGCTGACTAATTTATCTCTAAGGAACTGAGCACTTCCTGACGTACTTCTTCGTGTGTCTTGACAACCTGCATGGTCTGCATCTGCATAGGCCGTTAGTGCCATAGCGGTGTCTTTCGGATACCAAAGACCCCAATTAATGGTTCCTCTGAGATACCGAAAGACCCGTTTAAGTGCTTCAAGGTGCTTTTTGGTAGGCAAAGCCTGATACCTAGCACACATGCATACAATGAATACAAGGCCGGGTCTGCTGGCAGCGAGATACATTAGGGAGCCAACCATACTACGAAATTGAGTCTGGTCAACTGGAATCCCTAAGGGGTCCTCATCCAGTTTAAGTCGATCCACCATGGGTGTATCAACAGGGTCGCACGAATCCATCCCAAATTTCTTTAATATTTCAAGAGCAAATTTTGATTGATTAATAAAAATGCCTCCGAGATTTTGAGAAACTTGTAAACCTAAGAAAAATGATATTTGTCCCATCATTGACATTTGAAATTTAGAACTCATCTTATTGGAAAATATGTCACATGCTTTAGGGTCGGTCGAGGCAAAAATGATACCATCAACATATATTTGAACAAGAAGAATACGTTTGCTTGTTTTCCGAGTAAATAATGTCAGATCAACTGCACCCTTTAAAAATTTGTTTTCGAGAAGAAATCGTGACAAAGTATCATACCATGCCCGAGGAGCTTGCTTTAAACAGTATAAAGCCTTCTTCAGACGATAAACATGTGTCGGATGGTCTGGATCAACAAAACCATCTGGTTGACTAACATAGACTTCTTCCTTCAACTCGCCATTAAAGAATGCTTTCTTCACATCCATTTGATAGATGGTCATGTTTTTTACTGGCAGCATTGGCGATGCAAATTCGAATAGCCTCGATATGTGCAACCGGTGCAAATGATTCCTCGAAATCAATTCCCTCCTCTTGTCAATATCCCTTGGCCACCAACCGTGCCTTGTTTTTCAGAACATCACCGTACTTATCAAGTTTAACTTTGTAAATCCACTTGAGAGCTATAATCATGACACGGTCTGGTTGAGGTACCAATTCCCATACTTGAAGTCGATCAAATTCGTGAATCTTATCTGCATAGCTTGAAACCAGCAATCTTCAGTAATTGCAGATTTGAAGTTCTTTGGTTCGAATTTTGACAGTACAGAGTTATACAAGCACCATACGGCATCGGTTGCTAGTTGTTTTTTGGTGGATACCAGCCGAGAGGGATTACCAATAATATTATCCAGCAGGTGATCTTTGCTCCATTTCCCTAGATGATAAAGTGTTTGAGAGACATACGGAGATTCTGCTAAACAAAGATCCTCGGATAATGATGCATCAGAGCTAGGTTCTAGAGCAAAGACATTTATGAAGGGGTTATTGTCAACAGGAGCAAAAGGATTGTCTTCTATGATAGTGGATTTAGCTGCAACGCCTTGACGTAAACTTGGAGATTGTAATGCCGAAGATGTTGGTGAATGACTTAGAGAAGGTGCATCTTGATCAATGGTTGTAGATGAAGGTGTACCAGCTGAATTGACTGGAACTTGAACTGCTGGTGCAGGAGAAACCGGTCTTTCAACATGCGGAGGTTTCAGGTATTCATCGAACATTGGTTGGAATAAAATCTCTAGTTCTTTATTTGTCGGGGGTACATAAGGTGTTGCAGGAACCGGATTTGGTTTGAGCCCTAAACTTATCTGTCCAGGCGTTAGAAAACTAGGAGCGGGTAATGTACTGAGTTGCACAGGGGCCATTTGCTCAGTCAGCTCATCGAATTGAACGTGAATAGTTTCCATAATTCGTCAAGTGCGTTTGTTGTAGATTCGATAACCTTTCCTGCTTGGTGCATAACCAACGAATATTCCAATATCAGCAGTTGGTTGTAATTTTTCAAGGTCTTCGCTGTCATTTGTAGGGTAACAAAGAGCACCAAAGACTCTGAAAAAGGTAAGATCAGGCTTCTTATCATGCACCAGCTCATATGGGGTTTTGTTATGACGAGTATAAATAAGGGATCGGTTTTGGGTGTAACAAGCAGTAGCAACAGCTTCTGCCCATAGAAACATATGGGCCTTGGAGAAGATCAGCATTGTCCGAGCAGCCTCAACAAGAGTACAGTTTCCTCTTTTGACAATGCCATTCTACTGTGGAGTCCTCGGAACTGTCTTTTGGTAAAAAATGCCGACACATTCATAATATTCAGTCAAATCTTTATTGACAAATTCGGTGCCATTATCGGTACGAATGTATCTAACATTTTTGTTGAGACTGACTTGTATTTGCTTTAGAAATTTTATGACGACCTCTGGGGTCTCATCTTTCAATCTCAAAAACTTAACCCAAGTAAATCGAGAGAAATCATCAACGATGACTAAGATGTATTTCTTCCCATTAATTGTTTGAACTCGCATCGGTCCACATAAATCCATATGAAGGGTATTAAGAACTTCCAAGTTGGTGTTTTTAGTTTTGGGTTTGTGGGTATGTTTTTTGCTCTTTCCTAGTTGACACGTGGAGCAGAAGTGATCTTTCTCAAACTTCAATCTAGGTAAGCCCTGTACTAAATCTTTTCTTGCAAGGTCATTGATGGTACCGAAGTTTAAGTGGTTTAAACGCCGATGCCACAACCATGATTTGTTTTTGGAGGCTTTGGACAACAAGCAAATTGGAGAGGACTTCAATTTGTCTTCAACCAAGATAGTGTACAAATTAGAACCATGAGAACCTTTAATTAATTCAACACCATCTATATCTTGAACGTAGCAAGAATGCTTCCTGAATGCAACTTCCTAATCAGAGTCACAAAATTGTGTGACAAAAAACAGATTGTGTCTCAGTCCTTCCACATAGTATACCTTGGAAATCACACTTTTACCAATCACATAATCTCCATAACCCATGATAGCACCAAAATGGTCATTCCCGAATCTAACTGTCCCGATGAACTTTTTTACAAAATTCCAGAGCCGGGAGTGATCCCCCGTCATATGTTTTGAACAGCCCGAGTCCAAATACCAAAGGACGATCTGTACGACCTGCATTTGAAAACAGACGAATATGTAGAGTTTGGAAAGTTGGATCCCTAATTTTGGTTGGGTTCTTGTTGGTTAGCACAAGTAATGGCCTGATTCACGTTTTGCTTAGCAAATACTACTTTGGATTTAGTGAGTCTAGTTAATGGGCACTGTTCTCCTAAGGTGAATATTCTGCCCGTGGGTCTCCATTGATGACCAACATTGGTAAGCACTTTACTTGTGGGTTTCCATACTTGCCTAACTTGCTTAGGTTTTCAAACTTGCTTAACTTTGCGCATAACATTATGAATATTATGAATAGAGGGGGGGTGCCTTAACAGATTGCAAATAATCAACCATACACATATCATGATTTGCAGAAATTAAACATTTGTTACATGTTTGGCAAATAGAATCAGAATTCAAATTAATTACAGTACGCTTAGAGCTACTACTAGAATCAACACAATTCGTGGTTCTTAAGTGAGACTTATTTGTCCTAGGATATTCTTCTACTTTCATTTTGTTGACTCCTTTAGCTGGCGAGATCCTATTTTTCTTGGTATTGCTCCTATGCTGTAATCCGCTAGCATCGGTGAAATAGTTTACTCCTGTAGAAGGAGGCACAGGGGCATTAGTCTTCTGGGTGTTTAGTTGCTCAACATGTTTGTGTGTGTTACTATTTGACGTGTCACATTGTTCTTTAAAAGTAGCTTGCTTTTTCTTTTTATCTTGTTGGTTATAGTCTTTCGGACAAGTGCCAATTGCATATTCTACGAGTTCCTGAGAGTGTTTAATGTAATGGCAAGCAGAGATAATTGATCTATCTAAGGGTGTTTCAACCTTAGCTTCCTCTACTATTTCGCAAAGGGTTTCTACACTTTCCTTAAGATGCCTGAGATAATCTAGATGAACTGCCCTATTGGTCCTATTGCGAGGGGGAATTGGTTCAATATCTATATCATACTTACCTGGTGCAAGAACTGTTGGTTTTACATGATCCTTAGTGACACTTTTCACTTTATTCTATATTTGGGCTTTCAGATTCTCATTTTCAGTTGTTAAGGCCGTTGTCTGTTCTATATGCTTAGCACGCGTGATCTTGATAGAATCATACAATTCTTTGTAGTGCTGCTTGATTTTTCCATTTTCTGCCCTAAAAAGCTCATTTTGTTCTTGAAGAACAGTGACTTTTTTAGTTAATTCACTACGGGTCTCTTGCAAGTGAGAGATTTGCGTTTTCAATTTTTTGATGACGTTTTCCTTTCCTTGAAGGGAAGCTTTCATGTTTCAGATTACAAAGACTAAATCAAAGTCAGGAGTATCTCTAGCGGGTGAAAGTGGGTTGTTCCCAAAACTTTCTTTAAGGTTTTGATACTATAACTGCATGTTTAAATGATTTACCTCAAGATTGGAAAACCGTTTCACTAACTCATTATGATTATCCTTTTGAATCTTATCACGTAAATTAGAAAGCTCAACTTCAAGTTCCAGACAACGTGCCTTAACAATAGTGTGGGCATCATGCATTTCAGTAAATCTAGATACATTAAGCTCAGAATTCGTTGCAACATAAAACACTTCTTTGGACAAGCAGTCAGCAATTAAATTATCATTAGCAATAAGAAGGTTTTTTTGTTCAATCTCATCATGTTTCCTATCTACAACGTTTTGGTCAATCTCAGCTTCCAACTCTTCAAAAATGTCTTTCATTTCTTTAACTTCTTTAGTTAGAGCCTTTTGAATGCCCTCAAAATGTTCTTTAAGTGTTTTGAAAAATGGAATGACCTCGGTGAGATAACATTCCTTGGTTTGTTCAAAACCCCTTTCCCCTTCAGTGAGCCCGGTTGGTGTAATTCTCTTTTTACAGGTTTTATCAAATTCCGAAAAAAGTTGTATAAGTGCAAAAATATTAATTTTCACTTGACTTTTTGTTGGAAGCACCCTGGGGACAAGCGTTGCAGGTGTATTTGGAGGATACACCGTCAAAGCTTTGATTGGTCTTGAGGTTGTGGTCTGCTCTTTGAGAGCTTCTGCTTTCATCTTGATGAGATCTTGAGACCAAAATATTTGCTCAGGGGTCAATTGCTTTTGTGGTGTGAAGGTCGCTAAGTAATTCTCTTGCTCATAATGTGATTTAATATGAAAAACTGATAAAATGTTTTTTTTTTTTTTCTTTTTCCCCCCACCCCCCCCCCCCCCCCCCACCCCCCCCCCCCCCCCCCCCCCCCCCCCCCCCCATATTACCCCCCCCCCCCCCCCCCCCCCCCCCCCCCCCCCCCCCCAATTCGATCTTAACCTTATGAGTCACACATTCTGGGTCTTTCATTTTGTCATTCATTTTCTTCCTAGTGATTTCAGCTATCTCTAGGGTATCCTCTGTGTTATGCACTATGGCCGGGACATGATTGGTTTTGATAATTTCATGACCATTATATAAAGCAGGCTGAACTTGCTTTGCACGGGTGAGGCATAAGTGTTCTTGTTCCATAGCTACCCCTTATTCGTTTCATCATATTTGGGCTTTGGTTTCAAACATGTAAAATGTTTAAAGAGACTGGTCTTGTTTGTATAATTTATCCTCGACCTTTTCTTTTAAAGCTTTCATGTCCAAAAATTCTTCAAGGTATTTGTTTTCTTTCTGTTTAAAATCCTTTTTCAAAGACGTAACTTCTTCTACCATTGACTTGTTATGGTTGATGGTAGAAGCAAGTTGCAATTTTACAGAATGAAGTTCCTTTTTCAAATTTTCTTCCTTAATATTGCGGTCAGTGATAACTATTCTTAATTGTTCATCAATCTTTTGTTCTCTTTCTGTTAATTCAAACCTGGCCCGTCTTTCATACAGTTTAACTTGTTCCTTATATGTTGCAAGTTCAGCAGTTAGTGAATTATCAACTACTGTGTTCCGTGTTGTTTTAGAGACAGATTGGGCATGAGGTTCATACATATCATTGTATATCATCATGTATGCATCATTTGGAACAGAAGATACATTGCTTTGTACAACTGGCACTGCGTTGTCCTTTACATACTGATCATACGTTTCTATTACTATCCACTGTATAATCAGGCATGCGATGGGTTCAACAACGTAGTTAGGTTATAACAGCGTCTTACACTAGGAGTTGTTCTTCATGATGTTCACAAACAGCATCCTGATAGTGGATCTATGGTCTGTTGTACCTCCGCTAGATTGTCTGAATCAACGATCGGGAGGATTTATCATAAACAGGATCTGCAGATGATAGATTAGCTATGAACATAGTTTGTGCCATGGGAGCCTTATCAACATCAGAATTAAAAGCATCACAGTCATCAGCTTGAAACACATTATCCACATTGAGTGCTAAATCTTGAACAGGTTGCTCATCCACATCTTCATCAATAGCGTTGTCTTGTCCACCTGCAATAAATAATAACTGCTCTTCATCTAATGTCACCCCATTCTCTTGAGCTTGCATCAGCAACATCTTATCTTTAAAGTATTCAGAGTTCTGTGGACGCTTGGGTTGAGTGCAGTTCTTTGCTATGTGGCATATACCGTTGTAGTTGTAGCACTTAATCTGCCTTGATTGACCTAGATTAGCATTCCCAACTCTCTTTTGTGCTCCCCCATAACCAGCTGCACCTCTACCCTGTGCATTGTTCCCCTGACCTTTATTCTATCGACCCTGAACATTCTGAACCACAACCCTGCCGTCTTGAATTGTAGCTTGGTTCCTTGTATTTGATGAAGTTCTGAGTTGATTGTTTGTTTGAGGTAGGTATGTTTTGTATGATTGGGTGAGTAGGGCAAGTGTGTTGGTTAAATTCTCATTTAAGTTGTCCGTTGGAGAGAGTCCCGAATCAAGTTGAGTATTGTCAACAAAGTGTGGTGGAACATATGTAGATGGTGGAGTTGTAGATGATTATGAATAGTACTGCTGATGTGAGACATTAGACATCAAGGCAAGAGGATCCACAGTATGTTGAGTGAATCGATCCAACATCATTTTGTTCTCATTGGCATGTGCCTCGTGTTGCTTCAGATAAGCATACAACTGATCATAATTGGAGTCTCTCAATCCCCTGTTTAGTTTCACTGCTGTCACAAATCTACCCCATTCAGGCAACATGTTGTTTACAAACATTGAGTTCAGCTGCATTCTGGACATGGTCATCTTGATGTTCTGCACGTCATTGATGAGTTTAGCAAACCAGACATAGTAGTCGTGAATGGTTTCACCTTTGTTCTGTTTAAAGTGTTCAAAGTCATCATACAGTTGTGATTCCAGGTCTTCTTTGGTTAATTCCGAACCTTCCAGGAGCATCTTTACATTGTCTCATATGTCCTTTGCATCAGTGTAATGATTGATAAGAGTGTAGATGTCCTTTGGTAACCCTTGAAGTAGGATGTTTGTTGCCCGAATGTCAGCATTGTACCTTTCCTTATCTTCAGGAGAAAGGTCAGAATAGACTCGAGGTCGTTTTGGACCTAGGGCACCTTCAGTTCCTTCAGCAAGTGTTTCCCGAAAAGTCCCTATTTGAAATGGTCCTTCATCAATTGACTTCAGAATGTTCACACCATTCTCTTTACCCTGACAATACAGTCGAATACGTTGTTGTCATGATCAGTTCTATCAAGCATAGGTGGTCGGGTATCGGAACCGGCACATTGGATGTCTTCCAAAAGATTAGCCATCTTAATTGATTGTGAAATGATTAAGTTGATCGAACAATGATTAGTGATTGTATGTTAAAAAGTGATGATTGTATGTTAGATTAGGTGATATGTTGTTTAATTATGATTTGGTTTGGTTGAAATGAGTTAACATAATGAAGATAATAAGACTTAGGCAAAACACAATGAAGAAGCTTAGACAAAACGTAGTGAAGAAGCTTAGACAAAACGCAGTAAAGAAGCTTAGACAAAACGCAGTGAAGAAGAAAATTTTCCCAGAGTTTCTTTCTACCAAAACGCAATGATGGTCTTCAAAAATAGGCAAAACGCAGGAGACAAGTCGCAGTGAAGAGCCTTAAACAAAACGCAATGTGTTGAAGACAAAACGCAGTGAAGAAATGAGTTGGGCAGAGTTTCTCCTAGGCAAAACGCAATAGTGGTCTTCAAATTAAGCAAATCGCAACCTGTAACAACAACCAAATCGCAGAGACAAAAGGCAGTAAACAAAACGCAGTCTCGAATAAGACAAAACGCAGTCAAGAAATTGGACAGAGAGACAAAACGCAGTCAAGAAAATACGACTTTTTCCACCTAAAAACACCTAAAAATCACCCTTTTGAATGTTTTTGCTTGGTTTCTTTTGCACAACTTGATCCTAGAAGGCTATAACAACTACAAAAACACTAACTTTAATACCACAAATGTGAGAATCAAAGAGTGTCAAGAATGAGACCATAAACCTTCAAAAACCAAACTTTTGATCTAAACTAACCAAGAAAACGCACACACAATCTAGCTAATCATCCCATGAGCTCTGATACCAATTGTAGTATATTGGATATCATAACACAATGAATGATCTAAGGGTTGGCCAATTTATCTTAGAGAGATAAAGTGAGTTCTAGTGAGAGAAAATACACCTTATGTGTGTGTATGATAGAATGAACAACCAACCCCTTCCTATAGCTGGAAAGGGGGTATAAATACAAGTGTTTTGTGCCCCTAAGTGGGCTATGGAGTGGGCTAACATGTGGGTAAAGACCCGACCCAACACCATAAGTCATACAGTAATTAGACATTTAATATTAAAGCTACGAGCTAACCTATGCTAGACATTACACGGGGTGACCGAGTCTTTTACATGGATTTTCATAATCCTAACAATAAGAGTAAACTTCATGGTTTGATGCGCATAGTCATGTGTAACTTTACCTGAGTTTTAGAGCCATTGAATTCCTAACACCACGTATGGCCCTTTCATGGGCAATATATATAAATCGACCTCCAGTACCACCCCTTGCATATGAAGAGTAACGCTTGAACACACACTTTCACACAACAAAGACTCCCCACTACCAATATAGACCTTGAAGGCTTTTGTTGATTTGATTGGTAAACACATTTTCTCAACCACATCGAGACGAATAAAATTATGAGTACTACCATTATAATTGAGAACATAAACATTGCCCTTACCAAGTTTTTCCCAAAGTGGAAGAGAACGCGGACTCCCGTGACCAATAAGTGAATTAAGGATTGAGATGTCTCCACTTTCGACCGCATCATCTCCTCCATCCCCGGTCGCGGCTCCCATGTCATCTTCCTCTTTGGTTATTAGCAACAAAAACTTACCCGAACACTTGTACCCGCGTGTCCACCGATTATCACAATTAAAACACAACCCTTTGTTGAGTCGTTCTTGCCCTTCAGCTGACGAGATCCATTTAATTTCAAGTGGTTTGGAAGTTCTAGTAGGGTTTGGTAATGATGGCGGTTTGGTTGTATTAGTTGTCCTCGAAACCCCTCCAAGACGCGGCACTGACTGCCTTTGAGGTGTAACGGCAGCCACGGTTTAGTGGTTGTACCTGTTAGTGCAGCTGTTTGGCCTTCCAAATGAGCATCGGTAATCCGAGCCAACCCAAATGCGTCACCCAGTGTAGTTGGCCTCGAATTCCTTTTGTAAGTGAAGTTTAAGCCTAGAGATATAAAAAGAGATAAGTAAAGATTCTGGTATATCGGTAACCCTATTCATTAATTTTTCAAAATCCCGTTGATAATCTTCCACCGTACCAAGTTGTAACAATTTCGACAAAACCCCTTGTGGATCTTCATACTTTGACGGTCCAAAACGGCTTTTAACACTTTCCACAAACCGATCCCAATCAGTAATCAAACCATTCCTTGTCATCCACTAAAACCGTTCCGCCACCGCACCCTCTAAATTAAAACCCACGATCCTCAGCCGCTTATCAGCAGGGGTGTTAAGTAGCGAAAAGTACTCCGTGATGACAAAGATCTAACTATCCAGATCGACTCCCAAAAATTTCTGAACATCTAGACACATTGACCTCGGCAACAATGCCCCTTGATCGCCGCCCCCTCCTTGCCGCCCTTGAAACCCCCCACGAGTAGCCGTCTGGAATTCGACACGTAACGCATCAAACTACTGCTGGAAGTTCACGACCTGTTTTTGTGCTAAAGTTTTGACCCAATCTCGTAGATCTTTAAGCCACCCTCTCTCCGTTTGTTCATCCATAAGTGCAATGAAAGAATCAATAATTTTTTTGATGAACATGAACTATGAATAGTACCGATGAACGATACCAATGAATAGTATCGATGAACAGTACTCGGTGAATAGTGTCGATGAACAGTAATTAATTTTTTTTATCCTTGAAACGAATGAAAGCACCAATTGATACGACCCGGGGGTTGTATCGGATAGTAGCACCACTATAGCGTGTGCGAGCTCCTTAAGAAGAGAAAAGAGAAGAATAGAGATTTTGCTTGACTCAATATGCTTTTATTGATAAATAATGCGGTATAAATATGCAAACCCTAAACACATAGTCAAACCAATAGTCAAAACATTAACACAATTTCCTAACACAACATAAAGACATTCCTAAATAAATAAAGATAAATATGGCAGATAAATCTTAACCCATCACAAAGGATTCTTGCCACTTTAATGTCTTTTTGGTCCATTTGCCACGACTCAACCGGCCCACTAAGGGCGTAACATGACATGTGAAGAAATGAGATTAGATAATAGTTAAAGAACAAATTCTCCATAATTCGTTATTTTAAGACCATAAATTCTAGGATATGACACATTTAAAGCAACAGATTAATTCGCTTCTATTCTATATACATGCTCTTTTGAATGGATTAAAGCTAAAGAATATAATCGATCTATATGTTTTTACTATTCAGGAATAAAGTCGCAAGTACCTAAGAAACACTAGCATGAAATAAGTGTTTTTTCTGCTCTATAATTTTTTGATAGTGTTTTTTTCCTTGTGTTTATAGTTCGTTGTATGTAGGAGCAAACTTAGAGGTGTTAGTTGTATTAATCATTACTATAGATTAAATATTGATGTGCAAGACAAACAAAGGTACTATAGAATTCGAAATCCATAGAAATTGTACCCTCTAATTTATATGATTAAAGGTGAGGGGAGATGCTAGTTTATTATTGTTCTTGTTTCGACGTAAGCATATATTGATTATTGATAAAGGGGATGCAAGGGTATAAGTATTGTGTGCATACTGTTCTTATTTTGTCGATTGTCTTGTAATCTAAAGGGTATTTACTTTTCTTCTGAGTTCTTTGATCAGTTTGGCACTAGACTTTAGGTTTTATCGAACACGGTTAAATAACACTAAGAATTAATGATCGCCCACTACAACAATCGGGGTTTTCCCCAGCGACATGTCGTTGGGGAATGGTCGCTGGGAAATACTCGTCAGGGATACAATCCCCAACGATAATCCCCAGCGAAGACGTGGGTCCCACACGTTTTTCAGTCAAGCAATTTGTGCCACGGTGGCAAACCTTTCCCCAACGACATGTCGCTGGGGATTCTTTGGGTTAAATTAAGACTAAACTTAATTATGGAGTATCCCCAGCGACATGTCGCTGGGGAAAATACTTCTTTAAATATTTTAACCACTTTCCCCAGCGACATGTCGCTGGGGATACTCCATAATTAAGTTTAGTCTTAATTTAACCCAAAGAATCCCCAGCGACATGTCGCTGGGGATACTCCATAATTAAGTTTAGTCTTAATTTAACCCAAAGAATCCCCAGCGACATGTCGCTGGGGAAAGGTTTACCACCGTGGTACAAATTGCTTGACTGAAAAATGTGTGGGACCCACGTCTTCGTTGGGGATTATCGCTGGGGATTGTATCCCTGACAAGTATTCCCCAGCGACAAGTCGCTGGGGAAACATTTCCCTAGCGACATGTCGCTGGGGAAAACCCCGAAATGTCGCTGGGGAAAACCCCGATTGTTGTAGTGAACCCGTATTACACCCCTAATCATTAACTGTTGTTAAAGTGGTGTTCTAACTTTGGCAAAAACTAAGTCCCTTAATCACCCCAAACTAACATTTTCGCATGTTAGGAATTCAGTTTTTAGTGAAGTGACGATCATTATCGATTTCACGAGTCTTTGTAATAGTTAGACAATTTTATGTAATAGTTAGGAAGCTAACCGGGCATGCTTATAAAAAGCCTAAGGAAAGCCCTGTTAGCCCGCACCCTTGTAACTATATAAACCCTCTCCACACATAGAGAGGGTGTTGGTTGAATCATTTTTACACACACAAAATAGTGTGTTTTTTATATGTTTCTCTCATCCACTTTCTCTCTCTAGCTTTCTC
>BQNB010061626.1:0-18273 GCA_026074375.1 Tanacetum coccineum | reverse complement strand
TTGACTAAATTTTCTACGAGAATTGGTGCCACGTAGGATCTATTTTTGTCGTTTAGTGCATATTCCCCAGCGACATATGTCGCCGGGGAAAAGTCCGTCACATGTTCTTATATTTCTTGTAGTGGCCCATAAGATGACAGTCGTTACCAGGTTTTAGTCATTGCAACAAAATCAGCGATCAATATATTGTTGATTTCACAAGTCGCATTATCGTTGAAGGGCTAGTGATTATCTGCTAGGGCACAAGGTCCACCTGCGTGCAACTTACCTGCTCGCCCTAACTCCATTCATGTGTTAATTAATTATTCGACTTCTACAGCGCCTTGAAACACATTGATCTCTTATTCCACACTTGTATGTGTATTGTTATCACTAAAGATGAACAAATAGACTAAAAAGTGCAAGGATAAAATGATGAAAAATTCGAATATTAATTTATCTAATTGCTTGATAAGTTGATTAATTAAACGAGCTTTAAGTTATTATTATACACTCCATAGTTGTGAAATCTCCTTAAACTACCTAGAGCCGAACGTGATAATCAAACCCAACGAGTCGAAAAAACCAAGTCTATATAAGCATTACATATGCTAAAACTTCAAAAAAGTTGATTATGATGAAGGACAGGCTAAAAGATCTTAGATGATTTCCTTTTCTTTTATTGATATATATGAAACTGAATCCGTATAGTACTTCAACAATTATAAAGGATAATGTTTATATTTTTACTTTGTATACGACATATTGGTAGCATATATACCACTTTTCCTGCATGCTATCAACTAAGCTCATGAGGTAAAAGAAGGTTATAGATGAATTTTCTATCTTTAAATATACAAGGCCTTGCCCAAAAGGCCAAGAAAGATTGGGTTAAAGATCTTAGTATCAAAAATAAAGTGAATTTTTTAGTTGATGACGTATAGTCCAACCTCGGGTCATGAACCCGACCTACGAATACTATTTACACCTGGACCGATGATGAATGGGCCATAGCAACACCAATACAGACTTCCAAGGCCCAAACGATACTGCCTATGGGGAGGCCCATAACATGTGGGCTATCACGACAAGGATTTAGGCCCATGAGGTCCAGCCAGCGCACACGCGCGCAGGTATTTATAACACCTGTTACGAACGAGTTATGATCAGGAGAGGGGCCCACTAGTTATGAAAATAAGCGGTGGGGCCTCTTGGTTATTGACCTAATTAATGGGACAAAGCCCATTAGGGTTTGGTGAGAATATAAGGGGCACCTAGGCTCTCATCCAAGGTATGCTCTCATAACCCTAACTTTCTACTAAAACCCTAAAACCGATTACTTACTCTCACGCCGGAGGATAATCGTGGGAGACAATCCCACGGTAAGCCTAACGGTGCTTTGTTTCCTTAGTGCGCAGGTCTCATACATCAAGACTCAATTGGTACAGGAACGGGAGCCTAACAGATCCGTATTACCCTTAATCCGGATCTAATCAAGGATCGCCCAACTTTTGTATCACTGATTGGCGCCATTCCGTATTTACCCTTAGTCCGGTGATGTGTAAGTAATCGGTTTTTAGGGTTTTAGTAGATAAGTTTGGGGTTGATGAGCACGTACCTTGGAATGAGAGACGAGGTTACCACTTATATTCTAAACCAAACCTAATGGGCTTCTCCCATTAATTAGTGATTAACCATGTGATTCACTCATTACGTGTTGTTGCTTTGAGACAGATTGTAACTATTCTGATTCCTCTTACCGTGTTGTCTGCTTTGAGACGTTCCTGGTAATGGAACTAGCAAGCATGGTGAATCTAATAATATCTGTGTTAGAAGATCCTACGACTTTGAGCTAGAAAACCCTGTCAAGGAGATTCTTTGATTCTAACTGATCACAGGTATAATATTTCTATATAAAACGGGAATCGGAGGTTAATGCATCCGAAGTCAAGATGAATGACAAAGCATATTAATATTTTATTGCGAAAAATGTTTTTATTTCAGGATAGACGACGGAGTTGCAGCCTTATTCAGCGAAGTAGGGATTCTTAAAACCACATGACTATTCTCTAGCTTTCAAAGTCAATCGTTCAACATTATGATAGTTGATTCTAAAACTTCCCCATCATCCAAAGAGCCTCAAAGTCAATTAAAGAATCATTATTTTGGGAAGTTATTTAGACTTTAATCTTATATGTCAAACAAGAATGTAACAAGTATCGAGCTTGTGGCCAAGGAGCACAAGTGATCAAGGAAGTCAATCAAGATGATTCAGGTCAAGGAGATGATGCAAGATAATGATCTCAAGAATCTCAAAGTCAAAACATAAAGGGCTCAAAAAACTCAATCACAAAGCATGAAAATGAACAAAGCCGTTACAAACAAGACAAGACCAAAAACAAGGCAAGCATAAACGTCAAAAAGTCATTCTCACATCTAAGGAGACAATCGATAAATCAAAGCTAAATTCCTACAAGAATGTCATCAGTGGTATACGGTGGAGTTTGAAGAAAGAGACCCCCTCAACATTGGGGAGATTGTTAGCTCTTAAAATATATAAGCCAACAAGAATGTTATGGTCTAAGAAGTCAAACTAGGTCTTTGTTTGTAATAGGTAGTCGGGTTCTAACGGGCCCTTAGTTTGTATTATAATATGTCCGTGTTGCGGACTTAAAAGGGCCCTTGGATATGCCATGCCTGCCCATTGTAGAAAGGCCCATACGCCTAACTACTTGGCATTGGGTATAAAGGACACTTCTACAAATGGAAGAGGGTGTTGGTTACCATTCATTAACTTGTGTGTGTGTGTAACAATCCACTCTCTAGTTTCTCTCTAATAAATCTTCCAACTTTTCTTTCTATCTTTCTAGCTTTTTGCTTATTGGTATAGCTTATGTTGTGAAATGGATTAAGCTTTATAGGATAACAGTTTCTCACCTCATGGTGAGTTTTATTTGTGGGCCCCTTTCTTTTTTATTAAGTGTATTTTAATTGATTGTGAGTGTGTGTGGATATTTAGTGGGTATATTTTATATAAAATGGTTATTTTAATGAAAGGTGAGTTTTAGTGGTAAGGTGAGTTCTTATTACGGTTGAAAAGTGAGTTGTAAGGTGAGTTTTATTTGGAGAGAGAAAGCTGATGTGGCGCTGACGTGTTAGGTGAGTTTTGCCTCACCATTCCATCCAGCCTAATTAATGTTATTTTTAAAGCACCCTTAAAATAAAAAAAATGCATATTATTATACATATTATATAAACTAATGAAACACATAAAGATTCATACAATTTATATGCCAAGTTAAATGGTTCATTTGATTTTGAAAATCGGGACCGGAAACTGGTTTCATCCTGAGGACCCGGAGTCGCTATCGGTTCCGGCTAACTATTAAAAGCCGTCTAAAGAGACGTGGGGACACAGTAGAAAACCGGAAAAAAAACGAGTAAATTAGGCCGGACTCGAATCGTTTTCTTTTTGTCTATTTCTGGTTAATCAGTTCGTCATTGTTATTTTGTTTGCGCTTGAGCTTTAATCACAGGGTACCCGTCGCTGCAACGCGCAAGTACCCCGCGGGTACCCTGCTATTACTAATTAATGTAATTTTTAAAACACACCTAAAATGAAAAATACATGTTATTATACATAATGTACAAACTAATAAAACACACAAAGCTTTATACAATTTAGATGAGTTTACATATAGTATTACTACTATATAATGCATTTAGGACATTCTATCTTCTATACTATCTATATCTATACTACTATATAATGCATTTAGAACATTCTAAATATAAAAGTTCTTAAAAAATTAAGAACAAAAACATTTCTTTAATAAGAAAGTAACAAGCCATTAGCCAATGCATTAAGACATTACAATTTGACTCAAAAAATCAGTAATAATACAAATTAATTCAGTATTTGTAATTGTCAAAATTGAGTCAAATAATCTTTGTAATAGCCTGGTAATTAAATAACTTGAATTCTATAAACTTGTAACAACAACCTTAACAATTTAAATGTCTTCAATTCTATAAACTTGTAACATCCCTTTAATATTCATATATAAGCTCAATTACACCACTCTCTCAAAACTAAAAAAAACAAAACCATCTTCACTCTCTCTAGAAATATGCTTTCACACACTCTCTAAAAAATCCCTCGGCGCCGGTACAACAACCATCATCACCACTATCAAGATTCAAAAAAATAAAGCACAAACAAAAAGGACATCGGTTTTACCAACGAAAAACACATCAACTCCATAACCGGTCAAATTATAAACCCAAACAAAACACCAAATGATTTAGCTACGGTGTTACCATATTCGGTTTTTAGCAACACCATAAACTACCACTTAAACATCTTACAAAATCACCTAAACACAATCGATTGAAACCACCAAATAACCAAACCAGTTAGATTCGCATATTCAGATGATGGTTGTGTCGGATATTTAGGTTTGTGGTGGTGGTGTTGATGGCCGTGAGTTTAAATAATAGTGGATATGAAATACTTTACATTGTTATTGCCTAAAGTTATTTTAATTTTAATTATTATTTATTTGTACAGTTATTGTTAGAAAAACTTGTTGGGATTTTATCAACTATTCATCAATTGAAATCACGAGTACGCAGCAAAAAACATATAAACATGTATATATTGCATAATTAACAAAGGATCAAGAATGTGTACCTTTTAGCAATTAACGTAAACACCATGAATATACGCGTGTGTATAAATCGAATATCCACGCAATAACCACCCATGATCTCAATGGTAGTACTCTCTATTCAACACCACAATTTTTTGTACGTTCTTAACAAACAATTAAGTATGCTTAGTACTATAGTGATAAAGCAAACCAACCATCTTCGACTCTTGAATCAATCAACATGATAACCCTAAAGGGTTGTTTGGATCGATCGAACACAAACCGAAAACCCCTTGGGGTTTGTTTCGATCGTATAAGCTAAGGGAGAGGGAGAAGAGAGATTTAGGGATTTAGACTTCTTCAAGTTGTCTAAAATATATGATCCTAGATCTCTTTTTATAGGCATGCTAAACTTGAGCTTATAGATGCAATACTTTGTTTAGCTGGGACGATTGGTATAAAAACCCGTCTCTTATTTCTTTGTAATTTCTAGCTCTTTGCTAGATTTTTTTAATAAAAGTCGCCGTTCAAAAAAAAAAGGAATCTACATGAATCAATGCATGTCATGTCTCACATTGATATATTGACTGAAGTTTAGTCGTTACAAGTTACTTAGCACAAGTACCATATAGCATCGTACGAAACCATAAGTTTATACGAAACCATAAGTTTACCTTAATTCTAACTGTAGTGTTTTATTACATTTTTAACACACTAACATATTTCTGTGAAATAACCATATGTCGTTATTAAATGTGATGTTATTTCAAACTCCATGGCTATCATTGTTCCTAAGCCAATAAGTGTAAGCTAATCTTGCAGCACCAACAGGCACATCTTTCATCACCCATTCGTGACCTTTTGGATAATATATTCCTGTACGAGGATCTGGAATCCAGCAGCTTTCTTCATGTTCCTCGTATACTTTATCTTTTCCATGTATGTCATTCTTAGGTAATTGCACATCATCTTCCTCTTCGTACCATTCGTCCCATCGAGCCACCTTGCTCATGCATCGTCCCACGACAGCTTTAGGAGTAATGGTGCTATTTTCCCTGCAAGTTTTAGAACAAAGCGTGTTTACTAAATGATAATAATGAAAACATACTTGTTTGTTGGAAATCTTTTAGAGAATTAAAACTTAGAGGTTAAGAGTTTACATCATTTATATTCTCTATATAAATTAGGCCTATACGTCCATAAGACACACGTTACTGCTAGTATTAGAAATGAACAACTAGAAGATGTAAATTAACCATTGTACTTAAAAGAATGGTTGACATGATAGATGTGCTCCCAAATGGGACGATGAGAGCAAAGTACGTATCTAAAAATGATAATCGTATGTAACGCAAGACCAGTATATAGGAACTATATTAGAAAAACTAACGTCGATACTTAATCTTTCTTGTACAAAAACTAAAATGCAGAGAATATAATGATCGAGAGACCAACCTAACGAGTAAAGTTCTTATGGTTGTTGCAAGTCGGCCTCTTGTCATGGTTAATTAATTCAAAATATGGAAACAGATGAGAAAACTTGTTTGTCGAGTATGCTACAAAGTCATATGGTAGATCAGTTAGTCGAGCCGTCTTTTATAGAGGTACTGATGTACGAAAAAAGATCATATCGAGATGAAATTAGAGAACAAATTCTTCTATATATTCGTTATTTTAATACCATAAATTCAAGAATAGGGTACATGAAAAGCAAGTTTAAAATTTCTTCTATTCTATTTCCACACTCTATTGAATGGATTAAAGCTAAAGAATATAATCTATATGTGTTTTTTGTTCGGAAAGAATAAAGTGGCATGTACGTAATGCTCCGAATGAAATAAGCGTTTTTGTTCTTGTTAATGTTTTTCCTTGTAGGGTTAATGACAATTAAACTTTTATTTTTGATCATTCATTTAAAAGAATAAGAAGTCTAGTCATGTTTTTATCTTATCACTTTCGTAAAATGACATGTTTCAAGTTTATTGGTTTTTGTCAAAAATAGCTTTGCCCATCAATCGCTCATTTTTAAGAGTTTAAGAATTATAATTCTGGATCATCTATTTTCTGATAAACTAATTTATACTGCATTATAAAGTAATTTAAGACACTTCTCCATATTTAGAAAGTTTGAAAATTTAGACTTTTCTTTTTCTTTTATGGAAATATCACATTTTAACGACAAACACATCCATCACATTTTATAGAAATATCAACTTTTTGTTATTTGCAATTTTGATCATTCATCTCATTTTAGATAAACACATCTTAAAGTGACATGTGTCACTTCTTAATTAAAAAATCACATTTATTTTTAAATTGAAATATCTTTTCATCTATTTATTTTTTTATAATTTAATTTCACCATATTTTCTAAAAAAATTTGCTCTTTAATTCAACATTCATTTTAAAATATTTTTATTAATTTTTTATTTTTTTTATTTTTAATTGCTCCGAAACCGCTGCTTTACGCGGGTAACATGCTAGTGTAAATAAACGAGTGTGTTATGCCGTGTGTTGCGACGGTGTTGATAATTATATTCTATAGGCGAGACATACTTTTGCGTTTAGAACATAGTGTTGGATTATGAACACGATAAATAATATATGTCCGGACTATTTATTCGAGCCTACGGGGACACACACGTTAATATGTAAAACAACAATTAATATATTAATTAGTGATTTAACAAGCGATCGTTAAATATATTAAATATTTAACAAAAGGGATGTTAGTCGTTAAAGGTGAAATATAAAGACTAATATGCAAAACCGGGAAAAGGAAAGTTGTGGTTTGCCTCCTCTTTTCCTTAGGTCGGCCGAACTCCCTTTCCTTTTAGGCTCAGCTGTTATTCTCCTTTTTGTTATACTGTCTTTCCCGTCATTCATTACCTTTTTTTAGCTCCTTCTTAAATCCCCCCCCCCTCCCCCCCCCCCCCCCCCCCCCCCCCCCCCCCCCCCCCCCCCCCCCCCCCCCCCCCCCCCCCCCCCCCCCCCCCGTGGGAGTTTCTTGACTTGCAAGCCAAGTCATAAGGGTTATAAATAGAGGTCTTGGGTTCATTGTTTGCTAATGCTTGAAAACCAATAACCCTAAATCTCTCTTGTGCTCTCTCCTTTGGTCGACCGATTCCCAAAACCCACAAAGGGTTTTGGTTTTTCTCCCCTTGTCGTGCGATCGAACCAAACACCCTTTAGGGTTTCGGTTTGCGATCGAATACCACAACCGTGGTGGTTTTATTCGTGTGTTATGGAATTCAAAGACGCAGAGGTGATCGTTTGGTTTAACACACTACTTTGGTATAGCATACAGCGTGTGTGCTAACGAATTTATTGTGGCGTGTGTCGACTTGATGGATCATATTTTTGTATTTCTTGTGGTTTCGCTGTGGTGTTTGTTTGCATACGCGTGTTATATTCAAGACCGGTGTAAATTTTATTGCTGAAAAGGTTATCGCATCTCTATTCTTGTTAATCATTAATGTTCTTTATCGTGTTTACTTTGCCGCTGTGTGTACTCGGTGAATTAATGGTTAATAGTTGTAAAAACCCAGACAGTGGCATCACACGAGCCATCGTGTGAATTGTAGTGTTAAAGTAAGAGTAAATTGACGTTACAAGTAATAAAATTTGACAAGATTAGGGTTCTTGATTAATTTTTTAAGCCCTTTGGGCGTTTTTATGCATAAAGATTCGATCTTTATGTATAAAATTTCAATCTTTATTGCTTATAAAATTAATTAGACGAATTCTAGGTTTTTATAAGATTAAAACTTGATCTGTTTAATTGTTAATTGGTCGGTTTTTTGTTAAAATTAATTGTTAATTCGGTGTCCATGATAAATACATGCAATTTATCATGGAATGATATATGATATAAATCTTGTTAATTGTTAAAAGGGTTTTATGCAAATATGATGATCAAGAATTAAAACATAGACATTAAATTTATTTGGTAAGATCCACGACTTTAAAAGCTAGGAAAGACCTTAGCTATGTCTTAATGGGGCCTAAAAGTTGCTTAAATTTTATGTGCTATGTGGTATATATTTATGTATGGCTTACGCAATCGATTATATCGATGGATGTGGCCGGAGTCATTGGACGAAGGAGCCTTATATGAATATATACATATTTTAATTATTAGATAATTAGGATCATAATTGATATTTGCATGGCTTAATTGTTAAGTGTTTTTTTTAATAAGTGTTATATGTATTAGTTTTGTGTTTATATTGTTTTTATTTTAAGTTTTGACTTATGAGAAAATAAAAAGGGTTTTTAAAAAAATTAATATAAACATGACTAATAATTATGAAATAAGATTTATTATGGACTATTAATTGAAGTCTTATGTGTCAATTTGGGTTCGGCTTACATCCGATAATCATGGCCTTCGGGTTTCCCACGACGAGACTTGTAATTTAATAGTTTATAATGTGTTTTAAAATTAAAGATTTAATTTTTTATCAATGACGTAATTTGCAAAAGTACTATTTAGTTGCAAGGATAAGGTTCGGGGAGACTCATCAAGACTTTGGTCTTGTAGATACCATTACCATATAATACCTGACTACGTTGTAGTTTCCTTACCTTGCATACTATTTAGGAAGTCGCAAATGGTCTAGGGTTTGAATGGTTTTTAACCATTCTTTAATCTTTTCCCGCGATAAAATATAAAATCTTTAAGTTTTGAAAACACGTTGAATCGTCAATTTTAAAAAGGTAACACTATTTATACATTAGATGTATAGAAAATGAGTGATACCATAATAAATAACTTAATTGAGTAAAGTTTTTATTTAAAATCTATGATACGAAGATGTATGCATGCTTCTTCGTACATATTTGTTACAACAAATATAATACCCTTTTAAATAAGTTGTTGCCATCCAATTTGTAAGAACACTTGCAGTTGTTTTTTTACTATGTGTGAGATGTATGTAGAATTGAAATCCCAAGGTGATTATGCACTTTTTCGTGAGACGTTAGTGTTACATAATCACAGTTCTTGATTGGACGACTTAATCGGTTTAGTGGTGAGACCTTAAACTCGAGGTATAAGATGGGATAAAACATGCTTACTAGTATATTATTGTAATAAAGTAAGTCCTATAAGGTTCTAGGAATTGCACCGGTGGCAATTATTGATCGTCAATTACCTTTTGATTACACCGTCACTAGCAGATCAACTGATGTGATGGTGGTATGTCAAGTAGGGTCCTAGTCTTTAATTAATTGTTTATATGATTAAACATGGGTAGTTAATTTTCTTCAAGGAGTATTATCGAAAATACTAAATACTTGAACTTTTTTTGTTTTGTAGATGGCACTACCTGTTCAAAACAATATAACATTTGGCCTTTTCAGGTCGATGTTTTGAAAGAGAAATAATTCTCTGGAAAATAATTTCAATGACTGGTTTTGTCAACTTAAATTAGTCTTGAGAGTTAAAAAGAAAATATATGTCATTGAACAACCTATTTCCCCTGCTCCTGCTGGTGATTCAGAGGCAAATGTGCTGGCGGAATGGAATGCCTGTATATGAGCTTCAATGCAGGTGGCTGTCATATGCTTGGAGTAACCTCATAGAAAATTTGAAATTTATTTCATTATGAGGATGCTTTGGAGCTTAAATCTATGTTTGAGAAACAAGCTAGAGTGGAGAGGTTTGACCTAATCCAAACTTTCCATGCTTGTAAACAAAAGGAGGGTAAACCAGTTGGCTGCATATGTTCTTAAGATGAAAGGATATGTAGAACAACTGGAACGTCTTGGTTATATGCTACCACAAGATCTTAGTGTTGGTTTAATCTTAAATGGCCTCACTAGTGATTTTGATGGATTTGTGAGAAATTACAATATGCCAAACAGGGAAGAACTATTGGTGTACTAAGCTATGTCTTTGTGAGTATGAAAAGGTTTACCTAAAAAGGCTGAAACATCACAAGTAATGGCGATTAGAAGTGGTAAAATCTAAAAAGCCAATAAGAAATCGCTTAAAGCTAAAGGTAAGGGTAAAGCTAATGGCAAGGGAAAGGATAAACAAGTTTATATCCCTAAGCCTAAAAACCTTAAATCTACTGCTAAAGAGCACCCTGCTAAGGATGACACATGCCGCCACTACAATGAGGGGGGTCATTGAAAGAGGAATTGTCATGTCTACCTTGCTGAGTTGTTGAAGAAAAAGAAGCAAGTTGGCACTGCCAGTTCTTCAGGTATCTTCACAATAAAATTATTTTCTTTTCCTAATATATCCTGGGTGTATGACACTAGTTGTGGTACTCACATTTGTATCACAAAACAGGGTCTTAGAGGAGCAAGAAAGCTAAAACAAGGAGCTCTCTATTTGTACATGGGCAATGGTGTTCGTGCACAAGTAGAAGCTATTAGAAGTTTTGACTTAGTTTTACCTAATGGCCTAGTGATTTGTTTAGACAATTGTCATTATGCACCTACTATAACTAGAGGTGTTGTTTCAGTTCATCATTTGGTTGAAAATGGATTTGTCCAGCGTTTTACGGATTATGGAATTTCAATTTCTAAGAATGATGTTCTTTATTTTAATGTATTCCAAAGTAATGGTATGTATGAAATTGATATGCATGATTTGTTCCAAATGTTAATTTCTTTTTATAATGTTAGCACTAAATGAGCAAGCATAAACTTGGGGACTCTTACTTATCTTTGGCACTGTCGTCTTGCTTATATTAAGGCCAGA
This sequence comes from Tanacetum coccineum, assembly GCA_026074375.1. Lineage (NCBI taxonomy): Eukaryota > Viridiplantae > Streptophyta > Magnoliopsida > Asterales > Asteraceae > Tanacetum > Tanacetum coccineum. The sequence goes on along the minus strand of BQNB010061626.1, from coordinate 6,927 downwards.
ATGCATTGAAAATGCTATAACTCGAGGGCTTTTAAAATCACTAGAATGGTGAGTCATTTGATCATGTGTGTCTTGTTTATCAGCTAAGATGCAAGAAACCCTTTCGTATCGTACTGAAAGGGCAAAACTGATCTCTTTTTTTTTTCTTTTTTATTTTATTTATTGGAATAATACATACTGATGTGTGTGGTCTACTTAGACATGTGTCAAGACAAGGTGCTAGCTAATTCATTACATTCATGGATGATTATAGTCAATTATGGTTATGTTTATCTCCTTAAACATAAACATGAGGTCTTTGAAACATTTAAGGTGTTTAAGAGTGAAGTGGGAAAATCAGCTCGGGAAGACAATCAAGGCTCTTCAATTAGATCGAGGTGACGAATACATAAGCCAAGAGTTTAAAGATTATCTTAAAGCTTGTGGAATTGTCCAACAGCTTACTCCTCCATACACACCACAACACAATTGCGTATCTGAAAGGAGAAATCATACTTTGTTAGACATGGTTCGATCTGTGATGAATCTTACAACTCTGCCGTTATCCTTTTGGGATTATGCTTTAGAGTCTGCAACACACATTCTCAATATGGTTCCAACTAAGAAGGTTGATAAGACACCATATGAATTATGGTATGGGAAAAAGTTCCAAAACTTGTCTTACTTAATGGTCTGGGGATGTGGGGCACTTATGAAGAGGATTACGCTGGCAAACTCAACAAAGATTCTGTAAGTGTATCTTTATAGGATACCCAAAGGAAACAATGGGTTACTATTTCTACTTCCCACCTGAAAACAAAATTGTTGTTGCAAGGTATGCTGAGTTCTTTGAGAAAAGTCTCATAACTCAAAGGGCCATAGATCTTGAAGAAATTCAAGATGAAGATACATCACCTTTTGAAATCACTAGCGAAATTCCTATGGAGGTTGAAGGTTTTGAACCACCTCAAGAGGAATTAATTCCGATTCATAGGTCCGAAAGGACACATCGAGCTCCAACTCGCTTATGTCTAAATGTAGAGGCGGAGGAGCATAGTCTAGGATATCTTAATGAACCTACTATCTATAAAGCTGCAATGTTAGATCCAGAATCTAATAAGTGGCTTGATGCTATGAATGCGGAAATACAATCCATGATAGACAATAAGGTATGGGTCTTGGTCGATCTTCCTCCTAATTGTAAGACTGTTGGGAGTAAGTGGATTTTTAAGAAAAAGACTTACATGGATGGCATTGTACACACCTATAAAGCCCATCTTGTAGCAAAGGGTTATACTCAACTCTACGAGGTTGATTATGAAGAAACGTTCTCACCCGTTACTGACATTAGAGCTATTAGGATTCTCATATCTATAGCAGTATTCTATGATTATGAGATATGGAAAATGGATGTCAAAACTACCTTCTTAAATGGTTATCTTGATGAAGACATTTATATGGTACAACCTGAAGGTTTTGTTGATCCTAAACATCCCAGAAAAATATGCAAACTTCAAAGATCCATTTATGGTCTTAAGCAAGCATCAAGAAGCTAGAATAAAAGATTTGACGAGGAAATTAAAAAATTTGGTTTTGCTTAAAATCTTGATGAGCCATGTGTATATCAAAAGGCTAGTGGGAGTAATGTTACATTCCTCATCTTATATGTTGATGACATAATCATCATGGGAAATCATATTCTAAGTTTACAAAGTGTAAAAGATTATCTTGGAAAGTGTTTTGATATGAAAGATTTAGGGGAAGCAACATTTATTCTAGGAATCAAAATCTATAGAGATAGCTCAAAGCGATTAATTGGACTTAGTCAAAGTGCTTACATGGATAAGATCTTGAAGAGATATAGGATGGATAATTCCAAATGTGGTCATATCCCCATGCAAGAAAGACTTGACTTGAACAAAACACAAGGTGCTTCAACACCTGAAGAGGTGAAGCGTATGCAAAATGTAACTTATGCTTCGATTGTGGGATCCATTATGTATGTAGTAAGATCCACTAGACCTGATGTTGCGTTCGCGCAAAATATAACAAGCCGTTTCTAACAGAATCCTGGTGAACCTCGCTGGACTGCTGTGAAAAGTATTCTTAAGTATTTAAGAAATACTAAAGATATGTTTTTGGTTTATGGTGGAAATCCAGAAGCTGAACTTCGAGTTGATTGCTACTGCGATGTTGGATTTGAGACTGACAGAGACGACATCAAGTCTCAGACAAGATATGTTTTCATTTTGAACGGAGGCGCGGTGGACTCGAAAAGCTCCAAGCAAAGTACTACCGCAATGTCTACTACAGAAGCTGAATATGTTGCTGCTTTAGAAGCTGTAATAGAAACTGTTTGGATTAGGAAGTTTATTTTAGGGCTTGGTAAAGTACCAACAATAAACGAACCGATTAAGATGTTTTGCGACAATTCTGCCGTACTTCTTATTGCTAACGAATCGGGGGTTCAGAAAGGCGCCAGACACTATCATAGAAGATACCATTATGTTCGCGAGTGTATTGAACTGGGCGAGATAAATCTTCTTAAAGTTCACACAGATGACAATCTAGCTGATCCTTTTACGAAGGCTTTACCTAAAGGAAAGCTTACTCAACATGCTAGGAGCATAGGACTTCGTTTAGCTAGTAGTTTCATGTAGATCTGTGTTTTAGTATTTGGATAAGGGATGTTTAAACAATTTTATTTTATGATAATGATACTTGGTATTTTTGTTATTTTTATTATAAATTGTGTCCTATATTTGCATGTTTAAATCCATGAATAATATTTATTATTCTAAATTAATCCATTGTCGGTTAACAATATGGGAATATTGTTAAATTAAGACAAATCTGAGTGATTGGTGATATCTTGGATATTAAGGATGTGTCCACCAAACTCACATAATATTCATAAGATGAATATTGGATTTCCCCAACTAACAAGAATATTACTTTATGGATCGTCGTCATTAAGTAAATCTTGTAAGTGATTTTATTTACTAAATCCTTAGACTTGAGATGCAAGTAGGTCTTGCATGTGTGGATAATCTTTCTTGATCTAGTTTAAGTTATCCTAAAAAGGTAACTAATAAGGGCTATTTTAGAAGTGATTTTGAAGCATGGTGACTAGACACTTGTAATCAATAAAGAATTTGTTCCTTCAATAGTTGAAGAATGATGCCACTGGGCCCCTCGTAGAATTAATCAGATGTGTGTATGGCCGTACCCGAAAACTCATGTAGATATGTCTCATTGATTTTCGGTAATCTTGATTAGTTACATATACGAGAAACAGAATCGTTAAATAATGGAATGACCTTGATCCATATCTATTTTTAACACGGTATCTGAAACAAAGGGATTGTAAATTCATAAATCATTTGTCCGTGTCTTTATGAAACCACACTCGGATATTTCTGGGAGCATTGGCATGTTGCTAGACGCTTACCAATGTTATTATATCATTTATACATGTCCTAGTGGGAGCTGTTAGAATATGTCCAAATTATAAATAATATATGTCCGAATTATTTATTCGAGCCTACGGGGACGCACACGTTAATATGTAGAACAACGATTAATATATTAAAGTAATATAAATATATTAATTTGTGATTTAACAAACGATCGTTAAATATATTAAATATTAACAAAAAGGATGTTAGTCGTTAAAGGTTAAATATAAGGACTAATATGCAAAACCGGGAAAAGGAAAGTTTGTTGGTTTTGCTCCGCACTTTTCCTTAGGTCCGCCAGAAAAACTCCCTTGGATCCCTTTCCGAGATGCCTTTTTTTCTATAATGAAGTTAGTGTGGAAATACTTATATTGAAGGGGGGAAGTCTCTCCTAGAGGAGGTGGGAGTGCTTGACTTGCAAGCCAAGTCATAAGGGTTATAAACAGAGGTCTTGGGTTCATTGTTTGCTAGATGCTTAATAACCAATAACCCTAAATCTCTCTTGTGTTCTCTCCTTTGGTCGACCGATTCCCAAAACCCACAAAGGGTTTTGGTTTTTCTCCCCTTGTCGTGCGATCGAACCAAACACCCTCTAGGGTTTCGGTTTGTGATCGAATACCACAACCGTGATGGTTTTATTCGTGTGTTGATTGAATCAAAGACGAAGGTGATCGTTTGGTTAAACACTACTGGTACTAGCATACCTCGTTGTTTGCTAAGAACGTATTGTGTGTGTCGACTTAGAGGGATCATACTTTGATTCTAGTGGTTTCGCGTGGTGTTATACATACGCGTATATTCAAGACGGTGTAACGTTTATTGCTAAAAGGTACTCATCTCTAATCTTGTTAATTATAAGTTCTATACGTGTTTACTTTCCGTTGCGTACTTGTGAATTTAATGGTTAATAGTTGTAAAAACCCAACACATAGTCTGTAATTGTACTTCTTTCAAACGAGCTAAATTTCTGTTTAAACGGTTTCTACTTACGGCCAATCCAAAGACGTGATTATAGGTAAATCTGTATATGAGTTTTATTAAAAGAAAATGCTAAAATTAATAACACTGATATAAAAAGTTTTACCAATGCTTAAGTAGCAAACATAAAAATTCAAGGTTCGGTTTGGAGTCTAAAACTGAATACATGGTTTCAATAGGGTCCGGATAATATTAGTTGTCACTTGCATGTCATTTCTCATAAATTTATACAACGAGGTTATAAACCCGCGCTCCGCTGCGGGGTGTTTGCATAAAGTTCAAAAAGTTTATAACGAAAACATAAATAATCGGCAGCAGAGCATTCATAAGATTATTCTTTCATACATGTATTATATATCAACAATGAATATATCAGTCTGAGACCAATTCTGCCATTGTACAATACATGGAAAATAAGCACTAAAAATAAAGAGGTTGTTGCACATCTTTAAGCATATAAAATAAGCAACGCCAAACAATCAAACACCTCCTATATCACTTGTACCTCTGCCCTTCAGATCACGTTCCTTCCAAGCACCTGACTAACCAATGCTTATTACTGATCACACATTCTCCCGGAGACGCCGTCTTCTGACATACCTTACAGTGGGCGGTTTTAAAAGGGCGTTGTAAAACATCAGGCCTTGTTAATAATAGTATCAAATGAGCAATTTTTTCATGATATTACAGTAGATAAAATCATATCAACCTAACAGCTTGTTCATATACAACAGTAAAGAAAACATCAAATTAAAAAGTAATATGTAACATACTCACATTTAGGGGGTGTTTGGTTAAGCTAATTTTGTTTGGTACTTATCTTATAAAACTGAAATGTCAATCACACAACGCAACGAAGAGTCCAGTCCTTCGCGTACCGCCCATCAACAGACCATCAAGCGTTTCAGGTTAGGGACAATCACAATACGTATAATAACTAAGCATATAAACAATTTAAATTGAGCACTAACTAAGCATATAATAACTAAACCTTAGATCCTGAAAACTTAACACTAAAGTTAGTTATTTAAATTTTCATATAATGAATATTAGCTGGAACCTTGATTTGCCTAGTGATACAATTCAGGAAAAGAAGAGAATGGTAAGGAATAGATTTCGACTTTATTATGATTCACATCTAGAAAAAAGCTAACTTGAAGGCATGACGAAAAGTTAACTTCAAGGATTGTGTGAACTGATCACCTAAACCTATGAAATTTTCATCAAATCTACAACTTCTAAAACATATATCTTCACAACTATTCCATGCAGGTTTTCAATGACTGCCATCAGAAAGTTCTGCAAACAAATGAGACTACTGATGCAATAATTCTATCTATTCTCAAATTCCAAAGTTCTAATTTATGGTTCTTTGTGCATATCTGGAATAAAATTTAGCTTCTCTTAGCGGTGTCTTATTTCCTGCCAAAAAACCTGCCACACTTTCTACTTTTTAAAATCTCAAAACGACATCTATGTAGTCTATTTTTAGTTTAAAATGTCATGCGTCTTAAATCCTGGTTATCATTTAATGCAACGATGATTCTAAATGAACAACTTATTAATCTTTGATCATCATTCATCAATGAGCAATACATTTGACTTTTAAATGTCAAATATGCATAGTCAAGCACATATCTCTCTACTTTCATAAACATAATTCCCTTGATAAATATCATTTCGTTGCTAATATTAACCTCAAAAAGGTAGCCTAGTCATGGTAACTTAGGATTTTTCCAAGTGAAGACCCCAGTCCAGCCTTCACGTACATAGCTCAGTTGGTTCTGGAACTGAGAAATTTGCTAAAATAGGTAACACTTTCCAATATGAGTGCGAGCTCTCCTGAGCAAGCCCACATATTGGCCTTGGGTGGGAAGTGTTGACTGGTTATCATTACGGGTTATCTAACAATTTACTAACCCCAAAACCCGAAATCGCTACAAAATACTACCAATTCAGGCTCAGCTCATGCCAACTAACAACCATCAATACTCGAATCCATATACAAATAAATATCATAATCACTAAAAAACATAGCAAACTTAAACATGAATAACTTACATTGGAAATTAGCTCAAAAATGTCGTAAGCTCCCATCTAACATCTCGACAGTTAGATTTTAAGATGACAACAGACCTGCTCATGTTAACCTGTCCATTACAGTTCATAAATTCAGAGCAATGATATATGTTATTAAAGTCATTTGTGATGTACGGTAAAAGAAACATTTATAAAACGCAAGGCTGTAGGATACATTGATATAGTTTCATAAAAAGAATGTGAACCTGTAAAATGGGAAAATTTGTGTCAAAAATTTCACATTAGCTTTTCTGATCACGCGATACAGTTTATTTGTTGTATTCCTTCTCATTTTCTTAAGAAACCCATTGCCTGGTATACATTACTAACTGTCTTATTGATAAGATCTTGCATTAATATATTTTATCATAATTATATTATTAATTAATTAGTATATTTGGTTTCCTTTATTATATTTTCTTAGTCAACTATT
>BQNB010061625.1:0-36412 GCA_026074375.1 Tanacetum coccineum | reverse complement strand
CTGTTCAAAACATATGATAGGGGATCGCTCGCGGTTCAGGAATTTCGTGAAAAAGTTCATAAGGACGGTTAGATTCAGGAATGACCACTTTGGTGCTATCATGGGTTATGGAGACTACGTTATTGGTAAAAGTATGTTCTCTAGGGTATACTATGTGGAAGGACTGGGACACAATCTATTTTCTGTCGGTCTATTTTGTGACTCGGATCTAGAAGTTACCTTCAGGAAGCATTCTTTCTACGTTCGAGATACGGATGATGTTGAATTAATTAAAGGTTCTCGTGGTTCTAGTTTATACACTATCTCGATTGAAGACATGTTGAAGTCCTCTCCAATTTGTTTGTTATCCAAAGCCTCCAAGAACAAATCATAGTTGTGGCATCGCCGTTTAAACCACTTGAACTTCGGTACCATTAATGACCTTGCAAGAAAAGATTTAGTTCGAGGCTTACCTAGATTAAAGTTTGAAAAAGATCATCTCTACTCCGCGTGTCAACTAGGAAAGAGCAAAAAACATACCTACAAACCCAAAACTGAAAACACCAACTTAGAAGTTCTTAATACCCTTCATATGGATTTATGTGGACCAATGTGAGTTCAAACAATTAATGGGAAGAAATACATCTTAGTTATTGTTTATGATTATTCACGGTTTACTTAGGTTAAGTTTTTGAGATCGAAAGATGAGACCCCAGAGGTTGTCATCAAATTTCTGAAGCAAATACAAGTCGGTCTTAATAAAACTGTTAGAAACATCCGTACCGATAATGGCACATAATTTGTCAATAAAGATTTGCCTGATTATTATGAATGTGTCGGTATTTTTCATCAAAATACATTTCTGAGGACTCCACAGCAGAACGACGTTGTCGAAAGACGAAATCGTACTCTTGTTGAGGTTGCTAGGACAATGCTGATCTTTTCCAAGGCCCCGATATTTCTATGGGCAGAAGTTGTGGCTACTGCGTGTTATACCCAAAACTGATCCCTTATTCACACTCGTCACTGCAAAACCCCATATGAGCTGGTGCATGACAAGAAGCCTGATCTTACCTTTTTCAGAGTCTTTGGTGCTCTTTGTTACCCTACAAATGACAGCGAAGATCTTGGAAAATTACAACCAACGGCTGATATTGGCATATTCGTTGGTTATGCACCTAGCAGGAAAGGGTATCGAATCTACAACAAAAGAACCTGACGTATTGTGGAAACTATTCACATGCAATTTGATGAGCTGACTGAGCAAATGGCTCCTGTGCAACTCAGTACAGGACCCGCTCCTTCTTTTCTGACGCCTGGACAAATAAGTTCAGGGCTCGTTCCAAATTCAGTTCCTGCAGCACCTTATGTACCCCCCATAAATAAAGAACTAGAGATTTTATTCCAACCAATGTTCGATGAATACATAGAACCTCCTCGTGTTGAAAGACCGGTCTCTCCTGCTCCATCAGTTTCAGTTCCAGTTAATTCAGCTTGTACACCTTCATCTACCACCCTTGATCAAGATGCACCTTCTCCAAGTCATTCACCGTCATCTTCAGCATTCCAATCTCTAAGTTTACATAAATGCGTTACAGCTGATTCTACTCTAATGGAAGACAATCCCTTTGCTCATGTTGACAACCATCCCTTCATAAACGTATTTGGTCTGGAACCTAGTTCTGAAGCAACATCATCCAGGGATTTTAGTTCAACAGAATCTCCTTATATCTTTCAAACACTTCATCATCTCGGGAAATGGAGCAAGGATCACCCGCTGGATAATATTATTGGCAAACCCTCTCGGTCGGTATCCACCAGAAAACAACTGGCAACCGATGCCTTATGGTGCTTGTATAACTCTGTAAAAATTCAAACCTAAGAACTTCAAATCGGTAATTACTAAAGATTGCTGGTTTTAAGCCATGCAAGATGATATTCACGAATTTGATGGACTTCAAGTATGGGAATTAGTACCTCAACCAGACTGTGTCATAATTATTGCTCTCAAGTTGATTTACAAAGTTAAACTTGATGAGTACGGTGATGTTTTGAAGAATAAGGCTAGGTTAGTAGCCAAGGGATATCGACAAGAGGAGGGCATTAATTTTAAGGAATCATTTGCATCGGTTGCACGTATCGAGGCTATTTGTATCTTCATCGCCAATGCCGCTAGTAAAAACATGACCATCTAACAAATGGATGTAAAGACAGCATTTCTGAATGGCAAATTGAAGGAAAAAGTCTATGTTAGTTAACCAGAGGGTTTCCTTGATCCTGTCCATCCGACACATGTTTATCGTTTAAAGAAAGCTTTGCACAGTTTAAAGCAAGCCCCTCGGGCATGGTATGATACCTTGTCATGATTTCTTCTGGATAACAAATTTTCCAAGGGTGCAGTTGATTCGACACTATTCACTCGGAAAACATGCAAACATATCCTTCTTGTTCAAATATATGTAGATGATATCATTTTTGCCTCGACCGATCCCAAAGCATGTAAAATAATTTCCTATGAGATGAGTTCTAAATTTCAAATGTCAATGATGGGACAAATGTCATTTTTCTTAGGCTTACAAGTATCTTAAAATCCCAGAGGCATTTTCATTAATCAATCAAAATTTGCTCTTAAAATATTAAAGAAATTTAGGATTGATTCGTGTGACCCTGTTGATACACCCATGGTGGATCGACTCAAACTGGATGAGGACCCCTTAGGGATTCCAGTTGACCAGACTCGATTTCGTAGTATGGTCAGCTCCCTAATGTATCTTACTGCCAGCAGGCCCGACCTTGTATTCGATGTATGCATGTGTGCTAGGTATCAGGCTTCGCCTACCAAAAAGCACCTTGAAGTGCCTAAACAGGTCTTTCGGTATCTTAGAGGAACTATTAATTAGGGTCTTTGGTATCCGAAAGATACTGCTATGGCACTAACGGCCTATGCAGATGCGGACCATGCAGGTTGTCATGACACACAAAGAAGTATGTCAGGAAGTGCTTAGTTCCTTGGAGATAAATTAGTTAGCTGGTCATCAAAGAAACAAAAGAGCACTGCGATCTCAACCACAGAGGGAGAATACATTGCCATGTCTGGATGTTGTGCTCAGATACTTTGGATGAGGTCACAGCTCAAAGACTAAAGGCTTTGCCTTCAATAAAATTCCCTTGTATTGTGACAATCGCAGTGCCATTGCTCTATGCTATAATAATATCCAACACTCCCTGTCCAAGCTCATTGACCTACGACACCATTTCATAAGAGAGTAGGTTGAGAAAGGCGTGGTTGAATTGTACTTTGTGTCGACGGATTATCAGCTCGCGGACATATTCACAAAAGCATTACCAAGAGAGCTGTTCGAATTTCTACACCCGCGACTTGGTATGAAGAGTATGTCTCCGGAAACTCTTAAACGTCTTTAGGAAGGAGTAAAAGATGGTCTTCTGATATCCTATGTAAATATGTACATATTCAAAACCAAAAAGAAAATACAAAAATATAAAACCTATAAAAACCATAAAAATCAGAAAATAGAAAATACCAAAAACAGCTTTTCAAGACATGTCTTCTGTTTATCGATAACATTTACGGACCTAGAAATGTCATTCAATAATGACACGGGTCTTTAAATGAAGCTCGAATGGAAGTTCAAATTTTTCAAAACATGTCTTTATGACTTGCAGTTATTTCAGACTGCAACCCGCTTTTCAAATTGAGGAAAGCATGTCGCCAAAAAGACGGTTGTTCCTGACAACGGGTGATTCAGTTCTCCCGGGCATGGATTTTATATCCATGCAACTCTGACTTAATGTACGTTTCAGTGCATTGTTTCTTGATATAGAAGAGAAGTCTTCTTTCTTTAACCAAATGATTTTTCGTCTATGATTCTTCAGAAAATTATTTGTGTTACCAATGGTGGAAAAGTGTTGTTTGAAAATCAATCGGACTTGTGTTTTCATAAATTTGATACTCAATCAACGACTACAGCTCTTTCAATAGAAAATGAGTCATTGGTTGAGGGGGAGAGTACTTTTTCAAAATTTAAGACATTTATCGGGTATTTTAATTTATTGAACAATTAATTGAGAAAAGATTTGTATCTAATGGGGTTACATTTTAAGGGGGAGTTAAACTTGTGTTAACTCAAAAGGCCAAAGTTGTCATTTATATGAAAGTATAGGGTCTTATGTGCAATTTGCTATTTGTTTCCTAGACTCATAAAATATAAAGGACCATTTGTGCCATTTATGCATCTTAAATAATCCTTTAGTAATACTTATGCCTTAAATAGAAAAGAAAGTAGAAAGTGAGGGGCCAAATCTGCTAATTGATGAATGTTTTACCTAAGTATAAAAGGTCTCTTGCGTTTTGACTTGGTCAAAATCCTAAAATCCAGTCAAACCTTTATTCATCATTTTCTCTCAACCCAAAACGCAACATATTGCGATCTGCTTGATTCGTGGCCTTCTGTGTGTTTTCGTGCTTAGGTAATGTTTGGTTATTGTTAGTTATCATCTAAACATTCCTTATCTATATCAACATGGCCTAAATCTCATTAAAACTCACGTTTTGTAGATTCTCGTGCATATTCATCATCGAATTCCTGGTTAGTGTTTGAATATGTGTTTTGATTGCTGGGTTAGCTTTAGATTACACTCATGATGCTTCGTAGATGCCTTAATTGCTTCCCCAATCAGTGAAAGTAGGGTCCTAGTGATTTTCGTGTTGTGTTTGACTTTTTGAGTCAAAACGCAATCGAATGATGCGTTTATGGTTGCTTGTTGTTGTTAAAGTTGGCTAGTAAGTATAATAAAGTGTATATCTCACACTTGTTATGCCTTGGAAGTCTTGATTGGAAAGTTAGAATTTGTGCGTATAAATGTTCTTGATTGCGTTTTGTTATAATATTCCTGGTTGCGGTTTGTTAGAATGTTCTTGATTGCGTTTTGTGAGAACAGTATTGGTTGCGTTTTGTTAGAACAGTCTTGGTTGCGCTTTGCCTATTATATTATTAGTTGCGTTTTGTTGTTGATTCCTAACTGCGTTTTGTCCTTGATAATCCTATTGCATTTTGATTAATAAATATTAAGCAGGTCAAAACGCAGTCATTGCGTTTTGTATATGAAGACAGTTAAAATATTAAAATATTAAAACCCTCATTTCGAAAAAAATTCAACTGATTGCGTTTTGTCTATTTTTGAATATAATATTCCTTGCATTTTGTAGGATTGCGTTTTGCCAGTTGCGATTTGTCTCTTGCGTTTTAAATGGTCTGCGTTTTGATTATTTTTTATAAAATATTCATTGCGTTTTGATTGTTGCGACTTGCCTCTTGCGTTTTGAATGGTCTGCGTTTTGATTATTTTTATAAAATAGTCATTGCGTTTTGATTGCTTGCATTTTGCTTATTGTTTGATTGTGTTTTTCCTGATTGCGTTTTGATGACTATTTGAGTGTTGTGTCTTGAGGTTTGTCCTTTGTGGTTTGGTCATTGCGTTTTGTCTTCTCTTCCATGAGTTGACTTCCGTTGACTCAAGAGTTGACCAAATTTGTTGATAACCACTTTAAATATGATCAAAGTGTCATTTTCTTGGATTTCATCCACAACTGATTAACTCCTGAGCATCTTCTCACATCTAACATCTCCTTTCTGTATGTACATCTTTCTGTGAATGTGACTGTGCACATACAATGGCTGATGTTAATGTTAATGCTCCTGCTAAACAAGCACCTGCTATGGCACCACCCACTCGTACAGATGATCATATCCTGTATCGCAGCAGATGGGTGCCTGTAGGAAAAAGCAACTGCTATTTGGATTTAGTAAAGTCATAGAGCAGTCTAATCTACAAGATTGATGTGGACATTCTGAAGCACACCAACTTCTTCAGAGCCTTCACGTCTTCCTCGAAAATTCCATCGATCTATATTCAGCAGTTTTGGGATACTATTCGATATGACAAAACCACCGGGAGTTACAGCTATCAACTAGATGAGCAATGGTTCGATCTCAACGAAGACACAGTTAGAGACGCACTTCAGATCACACCAGTAAAAAATAATCAGTCATTCTCTTCCCCACCAACACCTGATGTTCTTATCAAATTTGTCAACGATCTGGGTTACCCGAAGTTTGTCAGAACCTTATCTGCTGTGGTGACTAATGACATGTTTCAGCCATGGAGAGCACTCACAACAATCATCAATTTATGTCTTACGGGAAAGACTTATGGTTTTGAGAGACCACGAGCTCCGGTGTTACAAATTCTTTGAGGCGTCGTCAATCGAGCCCATATTGATTATGCAGAGAGGATGTGGGAAGAATTCACCCAATCCATTCATTATTTCATCGAAGACAAAAAGAATCTGGCACTGCATACTCAGGGAAAGAAGAAAGCCAATCCTATTGTGATCCCAAGTGTTAGGTTCACCAAGTTGATCATCCATCACTTACAAAGCAAGCATAAATTCCACCTGAGGCCAAACTCACCACTTCATATGCCTTATGAAGAGTATGTTCTTGGATATCTCAAGTTTAGTGCTAAGGGAACCAAACAGGAAGTCTTTGGGATGCCCATTCTAAATGAACTTATCACTGCTGACATTCAAGGTGAACAATACTACAATGAGTATTTGGCGAAAGTAGCTAAGCATCAAAGATACCTTACCGGTAAAGAAGGTAGTGGTCCCGACTCTCCTGCACCTAAACCTGCTAAGGCTAGAAAACCCGAAGCAACCAAGAAATCTAAGCCTTCAGCACCAAAAGCAACACCAGTCACAAAACCTGCAGCCTCCAAGTCTCAACCCAAATCTGCTCCTGCCAAGCCTTAGGAAAATAAACGAAAGCTGGTTACAGAGACATCTGAGGCACCATCTCCAGCCAAACGATCTAAAGCTGGAAAGGTGGCAAAGAAGCGAAAGCCAAAGAGCCCTTTACAGTTGATTGACGAATTTGTTGATGAAGGTGTTCCAGAGAATGAACCTAGACTTGATAATGAAGAGGCTGATCTAAAAAAGGTAGTGGAAGAAAGTTTAAAGGATGTTCATGCGGCACATCAGGGTCCACTCCCACCCGTGGTGATTAGAGAACCTGAATCTGGAAAATTTCAACCGCTCCCGGAGGTACAGGGAAAGGGGAAAAAGAAAGTTGGTGAAGAACAAGCAGCTCAAGTTCTACTCAACCTTCCGACTCCAAAGAAAAAGAGCCCTGCTGATCAATATATCTTCCAAAGGCACAGTTATGCACCAACTGAACCTTTAGGTCATGATGAATCTTCTTCATTATATGCAGAACTTAGTCTGACTGACAGTGAGACGGAATCTAATGAGGAAGTGCCAGGGATTGATATTGGAGATCAAGACAAAGGCCAAGCTAGACCAAACCCTGGTATACAAGATAAAGGCCAGGCTAGATCAAACCCTGGTGATGTTGCAGTCTCTCAACCTCAACCAAGTCATGTTGTTCATGTTGGACCACACCTTGAACACATGGAAGTTGAGGTCACTGATACTTCAATTCAACAAAACCCTGAGTAAATGGATGAAGAGTTCACTACAATGGCTTACCCAAATGTTCAGGAGAACCTTAAACTCCCAACTGAAGATCAAGTGAGACTTGAGGAACCTGCAAACTCCGCTGGAACCCTGTCTTCTCTACAAAATCTTGACAAGGTTTCAGCTTCACCAATCAGTTCCTTGAGGAGAAGTCACAGGAAGACGAACCTAAGAAAACCAATACTGAATCGGAGGTTCAGTCAATGGTCACGGTTCCCATTCATCAGGACACCTCCTCTGTTCCTCTAATGACCACTCCGGTTATTGATCTCACTGTCTCTCAACCAGTCTCCACAACGGTTCAAGCACCACTACCAACATCAACAGCAATGGTCACCGCAATCACAACAACAACATCTCTTCTACCACCACCAAATCAACCACAACAAGCCTCCTCAGATTCGATCTTGATTCAGCGCATTGATGAGCTTGAACAACATATGGCGAATCTGCTACAAGACAACTTAGCCCTAGAGGAAAGATTGGATAATCATGGGTCCAGATTGTACAAATTAGAGAATCTTAATATTCCTCATCAGGTGAGCAAAGCAGTGGATGAAATCATCACTGATGCTGTTGACTGGGCTATTTAAGCTCCTCTTAGAGATCGCTTCAGAGATTTTCTAGAAGCTGACATAAAATAGATTCTTCACCACCGCATGTGGGAATCAAACTCCTACAAAGCTCATGAAGATCACAAGAAGCTGTATGAAGCTCTGGAGAAGTCAATGGACCGTGATCACACTGACGAACTCCTAACTGATATGGCTGAAGCATGAAAAAAGAAGAAAAAGAGACATGATTCACTGAAAACACCACCTGGGTCTCTACCTCATCAGCCACCCCCTCCTCCACCTCTAGCAGGTCCATCTAGAACTTCAAGAAATTCTGGAGCTTCTGGATCGTCTCAATTGCCTCCTCCTACACCACCTCCATCCACCAACCAAAGTGATCAGTCTACAAGCACCGCTGCTCCGAGCTTTTCAAAGACAGTTTCTTCAGCTGAATATATAGCTTGGACAACTACTGACATAAGACTCAAGCCGTCTGTCTCATCAATTCCTAAAGATCTACATATGGATGATGATATGGCTCCCGACGAACAGGTACATTCGTCTGGTGATGAATACATCGGGCATGATCATATTCCCACGGTGAAATTGAAGCAAAATTGGTGGAAGCCACTCACTGAAGACAGACCTGCTACACCAGAACCTGCCTGGTCCATACCATCATCGGCAATGAACAACTAGGCATCCGCTTTTGTGTCCACCTATGCACCTCCACCAGAGAACTCGTTATTTGCGCAGACAGGTAACATGGCAATTTTTATGGACTGGTTTTGCAAAAAGCAAAGGATCAATGAACTTAAACAATAAGACCTGGAAGGCCTTGCATATTAAATTGTCAAAGTCTTCCATCTTAATGTGATTCATCTTCAGTACCAAATGGAAGAATGCCATAAACTACTAACCGATCAAGTGGACGAGTCAATCATCAGGTATAATGTCAGCAAACCACTACTACTGGGTGGTCCACCGGGTCAAGTTACAATTCAATCTGACTTCTTCTTCAACAAGGACTTAGAGTATCTAAGATACGGTCGCAAGAGTGGCAGACCTGCATTGTTAATTTCGAAGATGAAGGCGGCATATTATCCTGATGTTGGGTTAGAGCAGATGGTACCCGATCAGATATGGATTGAAGAGGAATGCAAGTATGACATCGCTGCTATGTATGGTATTTCTCACTGGTGGTTCCAAAGACAATGATTTTATATTGACAGACACACATCTAAAGGTGATCGCAGAGTTGTTCAAACTCACATGCGAATCTTAAGTGTTGTCCGAATGGGTATGATTACATGAAGAAGATTGTCCTTCGCAGAGCTGATCTACAAGAATATATCATTGCAGAAAGAGACTTCACATATTTGTACCCGAGTAACTTTGAAGACTTGTACTTATTGAACCTTCAAGGTCACCTGAACCACCTACCACCCACAGATAAGAAGATTCTCACTACTGCAGTCAACCTATGGACCAGAAACTTGGTTATCAGACAATGAGTAGAAGACTTCCAACTGGGGATTGAGAGCTACCAGACTCAGCTAAACCTCACCAAACCTCGATAGGATGCAACTGGTTTTGAGTTCAAGCATGACTTCACCGTAATTGACTCTCCAAGAGCCGTCACATTTAGGGATAAATATGGGGTTCAGATGATCATGCGCTTCAATGAGATCCACAAGTTCAGCGATGGCACTCTGCAACAGATTGATGAGGCATTAGACTACCGGTTCAAGGAATTCAAGGTCAACAGGATGAATACGGGTTTGAACACACAGTTTTAGACAAGGAAAGATGTTGAAAGAAGCAAGGAGTTCATGTTTGCCATTTAGAAATGGCTTAAGACAAGGAGGATCTTTCGTAACCTAGAAAGCTTTGTTGGTGGACGAATAAGAGAATGAGACTACAGACTTCTGCAGAGAACCGAATAATCACATCATCTCTGCAATCAAGGTCCATCTCTTATGGGGTATCCTTATATATGTTGTTATACTATGTACATTACACAGTAGTGATTAAGATGTGTTTTGTGTCAGTATATTCAGTCTTTTCTGAGTTTGTGTCACATTTTGTAACCATTAGAACAAACTCATAATAACTGACACGAACTACGTCCCTCCATAATTGAGGGGGAGCATGAATATGTTCCATTGAGATCATAGATCTCAAAGGGTTTGAAATTTTTGATTGGGGGAGAGAATGTGATTTTAATATGAAAATCTGATAAAAATGTGATCTTTTGGACTCAAGTGTAGTCTCTCCCATATGCGCTAAACTCTTTCGAATATCGATGCACATATTGAGGGGGAGCGAATGGTGTATGATGGCAATTGTGGAAATACCAAAGACCAACCCTGTAATTATTCTATCAGAGTTATAAGGATGGTAAGGTTAGGTAATCGTTCCCACGATCCCACTAGAGCCAGAGGGATCTACCCAGGGATAATTCACTAGTTAGTGTAGAAGTCCTTAGGTATGATTAAAAAGGAGTAATGTGAGAATAAGGGAATAGTGCGGACTGAGATAGAGCTAGTACTAGAACATACCCAACAAGGTTCTAGTAATGAAGTCTCGGTAAGCACTGAAGGGGTTGAAGAATGAAAAAGAAATGTTAAGATAAAGGGTGAAAAGAAAGCAGCCCTCCTTAAACATTAGGCAAAAACCAGGTCACTATATATGTTGTCAGAATCACATGGTTGATTGCTGACATTGAATACAAGTATCATGGACCTAGTGATACGCTGCACAACCCTCCCTAGCCACTCAAGATCCCTCAAAGGATTCTTGTTTCATTTCTCACGGAGATCAATACATTTCTATCGTCTCTCTCACTCCGAGTTAGACGATATTGAAAAGGTGGCAGTCCGCTCCAGCCTTCGACTACTAAAACCAAAAGTGCACTATTGAGTCTAGAGCTATGAGATCATCCATAAATCTCGTTAGGATACTAATACAATCTATGCTTGTTCATCACACACTGTGATAACAAGCAAGATCTTAAGAGTCCTACGCATTATCCTTGTGGTATTGCCAGAACATCCAAGTGATTCGTAAGTACTCACAATGAAGATGGAAATCCTTCTAGAGCCAACATCAAACAAGCTCTAGGTAGGTGATATGTAAGATCCACTATGGATTAAACTTGTGACAAATGGAAAGAAATAATGGTGCGATTCTTTATGAATCAAACTTGTTCCATGCAGTAAATTGACGAATAGTTTTTTGAAAAACCTTTCGATGTGCTCAACAACTGATTTTCGAGCACATTGACTGTGTATATCTTTCAAAACAAATGTGTTTTTGATGAAATTTGATTTTATGATATAAAACCGTCGATGTGTCACAAAAACTCTTTTCTGAGTGACACGCGACTGATGTTCAAATCAATTTTTCATTAATCAGTGGGTTTTAATTCACTGGTTCGCTCACTTCGTGCTTTGTCTACTTTGAGACGCTCCGGTTTGAGAATGGCTAGCGCAGCTGCGAAACCCTGTCAAGGAGATTCTTCAGAATTCTACTTGATCACAAGCAGTATTTATACTGATTAACGGGGAACCGTGGTTCTTGCAACCTTATTCAACGAAAGTGAACAAAGACACTTTCGTTTGTTTATTACTAACATATGCTTGCAGGAATTCCCGACGGTAGCAGCTGCTGACAAGAGACATGTCAATTCACAACCCCATGCTCACACTTTAAACTCATTATTAAAGACATGATGATAGCTAAAAAACCTACAACATAGCTTTCAAAACTCTGATGCATGCTATTATGATCCAGAAAAGTGTGAGCATGCGGGTCCGAAGGTCACAACATCACAAGATGACAATACTCCACAACAAGGATGATTAAGAGATTTACTATTGATGATGATCTCAAAGAAAGCTTAAAGATCACACAAGTCTAAGGAACAAAGCTCAAAGATCACTACTTGCAGTACAGAGACTAATCTTGAAGAATTAAAAGACTACGAGCCAGAGTAAAAGATCAATTCAAAGATAGCTAGGACTCAATTTGTATTTTCTGGGGTGACCTCCCTTAGGGGGAGATTGTTAGGATTATGAAAATCCATGTAAAAGACTCGGTCACCCCATGTAATGTCTAGCATGGGTTAGCTCGTAGCCTTAATATTAATCGTTTAGTTATCGTATGACTTATGGTGTTGGGCCGGGTCTTTACCCACATGTTAGCCCACTTCATAGCCCACTTAGGGGCATAAAACTCTTGTATTTATACCCCCTTTCCAGCCATGGGAAGGGGTTGGTTGTTCAATTTATCAAACACACACATAAGGTGTAGTTTCTCTCACTAGAACTCACTTTCTCTCTCTACAAAGTAGGCCAACCCCTAAATCATTAATTGTGTTATGATATCCAATATCCTACACACCCCAAAATAGTAAATTAAAAGTAGTAAAACATGGGGCTATGAACTCACCTTAGCAAAATGAGCAAATGGTAATCACGCAAGTAAAAGGTGATATAGATATCTAGTCGCGACCTAAAATAATAACGCGTCTTAGAAACACGGAAAGTATGCCAAGAATTGCACAATATGTTCATCACCAAAATACATCCTTGTGTGTTTGCTTTAGTTTGTTTAACAAAACGTGATGAAATGAAATCATATAGTTTTTCTTTAAGTTTCGGCGTTTATCCAAAAGTTACTATTTTTAGAAAGTTTATATTTTAGGAAAGTTTTTAGTTTCGGGACGTTAATACCGTCCCCTGCATTTTTTAAGTTTCCATAATTCAAAACGCACTAACTAGCCTTAATCGCATAACTTCTATGTCCGTTTCACTAAATTTTTACCAAACATATTGTTTTTAGTAACTTTATCGCTTTCCCTAAAATATGTTGATGGCGTCATTAAACAATACCAATCAATATATAAGTGTTACTATATGTTTCGCTAATGTTTAAAAAGTCCAAAATGTCCGAAAGTGTCCGAAAACCTGTTTTACTATTCACATCAGCAACTATTCATTTGGTTTTGCCGAAAAATATTTCAAGTTTCATTTGGCCATAACTTGGTCGTTTCAAATCCGTTTTTAAAGTGTGATATATGAAAAACTATCTATTCGAAACGAGCTCTTCAAAAACTACTTTTACGCCTAATGAAAACATTTTTAGGTCGACCAAAACCTCAAAACAAATTCGGGACAGCAAGCACTTTTTGTCAAAAACGCAACCAAAAATCCACCCAAACTTCACAATAGTGCCTAATCTAGCCTAATCTCCATTCACAACTAATCCACAACAAAAGCACACCTAAATCTAACCTAATCCCTTCATTTCTATTGTTGCAACACTCATCAACTCTCATCTCACCAAAAACATAATATTTAACTAGTAAAATAAAGTAGCATCATTATTTATGAAATCTTGTCTTTAAAATCTTTCAAAAATTAAAACACAACATATGGATGTATGGATCTTGAACATATATGAAGAACATAAGGAAAACCACAAAGAAAGATTCAAAAAACTTACAAGAATGAAGAACAAGTAGTGAAATCACGATATCTATACCCTAAAATAATAGATCTAGAAAAAACCCAAATAATAACCAAACCCTAATTTGTAGATCTTGAAAATACTTGGAATCAAAAGAAACCCTTCTTGGAATAACCTTGGATCTTGATAAAATAAAGTATGGAATGTGTGAATCTTGGTAGAAATCAAAAGTATGGATTGTGTATGTATGTATGTGTATGCCGTGAGCTAGGAGAACAAAAGAGGGAGAGAAAACATTTTGTTTGAGGCTATGAAATATATGAAAACCCTAAGTTAAGAGAAGTGGATGTATTTATAGGCCAAGAGTTAGGGTTTTTGACTTGTCAAGCAAAGTATAAGTGGCCAACACACACCAAAGGGGTGTGTGTGTTGTTCGTCTAAACTAAGCCACAAGGACCATGGTTTATATTTTTTTTTTTGAGTCTTGGTTCATTATACTTGTCTAAATTTTGAATTTCAAGTCAAATAGAGTCAAAGTGTGCAAGTAAACACATGGTTTTGTCAAACTTGAGAAATGGTGCATGAGAAGGACTCTCTCATGTGTCACTTTCATACACATGCATGGAATTTTCAAGAAATGCTATTATTATCTACTGTTTAAACATCGTTGTCAATTTTTAAAACTTTTATTCGCTTATGCATATTATCTTTAAACTTATGTCAAACTTTAACTATTTTCATTAATGCAACGATGTTGGATTTTCAAACGTACTCTTAGAGGTCGTTCTTTGTATTTTGTGTGATGTGTATTATGACATCACGCCCTCGGACACATGTATTCCGTCTAGGCCCCGTTTGGGGGTGTGACAGGTTACCCGTCATATGTTTAGAGCATCCGCTATCCTTGATACATTCTTCGGGCTCCAAGTCGACTCTAAGGCATATTTATTTATATAACACAATAACTCAAATATTTGGTCCCTAATATCTCATGGGTCCAAAGTTGTTAGTGCCAAACATCCCTTGCATTTGATGCAATTGGTTAGGATGTGAGAATGGAAGACACATTTCCCATGGCATGTAACTTTGGCGTGGAAAGTTGTTCCAAGTTACAGGAAATCCATAAGGTTTTGTCGACCAACATGTGTTCTTGGTTGCGGCATTTTAGGATGAGAAAAATTATTATTGACTCTTTTAGGAGGTGGAGTTTTTTTATCTAAAATTAGGTTTTGAAAATCCAACTCCGGGTTTAGATAATGGCTTATAGAATTGTTTAACTTCATTGTCACTAGCAACAGGAACTTTGACTTTGTTTACAATTATGTGTTTTGGTCTAGGACCCAAAAGAGATTTTTGAAAAGACACATTTTTCTAGGATACATGCGTTGCTGGTGGCGGTCCTATATTTATTTTAGGGGCCGCCTGAACATTAAGGGGGCCGCCCATATTTATGGGACCTCCATCCGGAGATACCTTTTTCTGAGCTTTTATAAATTTTATTTCCTTAGTTCCACTAGATGATGCTTCAAATGAATTAAACCCTAAATCTAATTTATCATTAGAGGGTTTTTGATTATTTAATATTTCATTCAAGCAATGTGTACTCTTTTTAAATTTGTTTAATCTAGTAGATTCTTCTTTGAGCTTTTCATTTTCAATTTTAAGTGTATGACACTTTGCACAATCAATATCAACTCCCTTGTTTTTCTCGAGTGTGGACAATTTATCTTTTAATTCTCTAAGTTTATTTTCTAGACTATTTCTAATAGCTTTTAGCCTTTTGTTCTTAGTGATTATCTTTAAACTCATTTTGCATAATTTATCATATTCGTTGTCTAGAGCTAAATCATCAATTGATGAGTTTTCATCACTAAAGTAGGAGGATTCAAAACATACCTCATTTGGTGCTTGAGCTACAAGACATGTCTCGTCTTGGATCTTTTCATCATTCTCTTCACCGCTATCGCTCCAAGAACCTCCAACAAATGCTCTTTGGTTCTTGTCTCTCGGTGGCTTTGGACATTCTCCAATAAGATGATTTGGATCTCCGCATCTAAAGCACTTCCTTTCACTTTTGCCGTTTTTGTCGTCTCGGCTTCTTTGAAAGGTCTTTTTGTCGTTCCGAGGTTGTCTTACGAATCTACCTCTTCTCTTAAAGAACTTCTTGAAGTCTCTTACCGCCATGGCGTACTCTTCGTCTTCACTACCGGAAGTCGAACACTCTTCATCACTAGATTCTTTCTTAGCCTTTAAAGCAAGAGATTTCCTTTCAACTTTTGCTTTGACTATTTCGGAATCTTTCTTGATGATCATCTCATGGACTTTGAGGTTTCCAATGAGCTCATCAAGAGATAGTGATGTTAAGTCTTTCGACTCTTCAATCGCCGTGACCTTTGCTCTCCATTTAGGATGTAGAGCCCTAAGAAACTTCCTTACGTAGTTCTTACTAGAATAACCTTCATCAAGAGCTTTAAGACTAGTATAAATCTTGCTAATGCACTATCTATAGATTCGTCTTCGGAAATGACTAATTGTTCATATTGTTGAACCAAAAGGTCGATCTTGTTATCTTTGACTTGGCTATTACATTGGTGGGTGATTAACAAAGTTTTCCAAATTTCTTTTGCCGTATTACACATAAAAATTCGTTCATATTCTTTTCTAGGCAAAGCATTGTAAATAACATTTTTGGCTTCCATTTTTTTCGCAAGCCTTCTTTTAAGATCATCTAATTGTTTTTTCAAAGGACAACCTCATCAAGTTTGTTTTTTGGATTTTGATTAATGGTTGAAATATCACCATTGGTAAATACTTGCAAAGATCGAGATCTTCTGGATTTAACATATGTCTCGAATCTATTTTTCTAATAAATAAAATCGTCGCTTTCAAAAAGTGGTGGTCTTTGATAGACTGGCCCTTCTAGATTTTTGCCGGAATCCATAGTTCAATTCTAAGCTTTAAATACACATATATTTTAAAAATATTGAGTGACCTTTGCTCTGATTACAAATTGTTGGGAACTAAAAGGGGGGGGGGGGTGGAATAGTTTTACCGGTTAGTTAGCTGTTTTAAAATCTTTACTTAGGAAACATTGTTTGATTTGAGTTGTATGTCAATCAACAGCAATATAAATCACAACAAAACTATCAAGCTATGTAAGTAAGGGACAATGTAAGAGATAGAGAAAGAAAACAATCAAACAAGACACGAGATTTATGTGGTCCGGCAAAAAAGCACCTCTTCGTCCTACTCCACTCCCCGTGTACTCCACTCGAGATTTTCACCTATTGTCAACAAGTCTCCTTTTAGGAGGAGGATGAAAACCGTTTACACGTCGCTTACTTTCTTTTGAACACTAAGCTAGATGTGAGTCCTAATCTTAGCTAAAACCAATCTAAGACTTCACTAAGTCTTCACACACTCACAAGATATACACACCCTTGGATTGACACACAATCCAAATCACACCAATATACAATGTACACACTTGGATCTACACACGATCCAATTTACACAATAACACAAAACAAATGTAATGAATGTTTATGATCTTGAGGAGGGAGAGAGAGATCACTTGATAACAATACGTGTGTAGAAGAATACGATTGTTCTTCTCTTGCACTTGATTAGAAGATGAAGAAGGGAGGAAGAAAGAATTAATCACTTGAACAAGATCAAGAATGTGTGTGATCAAGGTGATTATTAGTGTGTTTGGAAAGAAAAAGAGAAGAGAGAAATATAGATCTGAGAAATTTCGTGGCAAGAGGTTCTGTTTTTCAAATGGGGTGGCCCAGTATTTATAGGGGACAAAAAATGGCCGTTGCTGGCGGCGGTCCCTTATATATAAGGGGGCCGCCGAGCCTATAAGGGGGCCGCCGCTAGACTCCGCTCCCTTTTTTGTCCTTTTGTGGTGAAGGTTGTATCTGTTGTAGAACCTTCCATTTGGGGGGGGGGGAATTTGAAATTCAAATTTTATGTTTTTAATAAAACATTTCTTTTAATGAATAAATAATTTGTTTTTATATTTTTATAAAAACATTTTTGTAGAAGTATAAGGTTTAAGAAAAAATATTTTCTTGATCACTAATCATGTTTAATGATTTGTTTATCCATACCTTAAGTGATTAATCTTAGAAATAGAATTTTATGATTAGTAATTTATAAACGTTTAATTTTATCGTAAACGTTTTCACATTTTGTTATTATCAAAACATTGAGAGGTCGAAAAATATAAATAACGTTTTTAGGCATTATTTGTATTAACAAAAAGTAAGCGACGTGTAAACGGTTTTCTCCGCCTAAAGGGAGCTTGTTGACATAGTGAAATCTCGAGTGGAGTACTCGGGGAGTGGAATAGGAACGAAGAGGTGCTTCGTTGCTGAACCGCGTATAAATCTCGTGTCTTGGTTTTGATCATTTCTTTTTTCATCTCTTTTTATCATTGCTTACTTTGTTACATTGACATTTAGATAATTTAGGTTGTGATTCATTATTGTTGATTGATTGACGTATAGCTCGAATCAAACATTTTTAAGTAATGTTTTTAAAACACCAATTAACCGGTAAACTATTCAACCTCCCTTCTAGTTTCCTACAATTGGTATCAGGAGCAAGGTCACTCAAGATTTTTAAAATATATTATATTTTAAAGCTTGGATCGATCTATGGATTCCGACAAATATCTAGAAGGGCAATCTATGCAAAGACCACCACTCTTTGAAAGTGATAGTTTTATTTATTGGAAAAATAGATTCGAGACATATGTTAAATCAAAAGATCTAGATCTTTGGCATGTTATTACCAATGGTGATTTTCAACCTATTGCACAAAATCCGAAAACCAAATTAGATGAGGTTATCCCTTTTGAAAAACAAACCGATGATCTCAAAAAGAAACTTGCGAAAAATAATGAAGCAAAAATGGTTATTTACAATGCCTTGCCAAGAAAAGAATATGAAAGAATTTTCATGTGCAATACGGCAAAAGAAATTTGGAAAACTTTGTTAATCACCCATCAAGGTAATAGCCAAGTCAAAGATAATAAGATCGACCTTTTGGTTCAACAATATGAACAATTCGTCATTTCCAAAGACGAATCTATAGATAGTGCTTTTGCTAGATTTAATACTATTATTACTAGTCTTAAAGCTCTTGATGAAGGTTATTCTAGTAAGAACTACGTAAGGAAGTTTCTTAGGGCTCTACATCCTAAATGGAGAGCAAAAGTCACGGTGATTGAAGAGTCAAAAGACTTGACATCACTATCTCTTGATGAGCTCATTGGAAACCTCAAAGTCCATGAGATGATCATCAAGAAAGATTCCAAAATAGTCAAAGCAAAAGTTGAAAGGAAATCTCTTGCTTTAAAGGGGCTAAAAAGAATTAGTGATAAAGAGTGTTTGACTTCCGGTCCTATTACTAGTGGAAGGCGAAGAGTCGGCCATGGCGGTTAGAGGACATCACAGAGTTCTTTAAGAGAAGAGGTAGATTCATGTGACAAAACTCGAAACGACAAAAAGATCCATACAAAGAAGACGTTGAGGTCAACAAGAACGTTAAAATTGATAGAAAAATGCTTAGATGTGGGCAACCCGAATAACTCTCCTTAGAGAATGTTACAAACCACCGAAAGACTAAGAACCAAGTGCCTTTTGTCGGATGTTCTGGAGTGATAGTGGTGAGAAGATGATGAGAAGGTCAAAGATGAAACGTGTCTTGTAGCCCACGCATCAAGTAAGATATGCCATGGAGTCGACTTGGAGCCCGATGAATGGATCAAGGATAGCGGATGCTATAAACATATGACGGGCAACTAAAAGCTTTTCTCCCACCTCAAGGTATATACAATATGGATGGTAATTGTTCATTTTTTGGTTTAGTTATTTTGTATTAGTAGTTTGTTGTTTTATTGAGAAATTTAGTGTTTGGTAGTATAGTTATATTTTTATAGTTAGTTAGTTCTAGTTTCATTTTAGTATGAGAAAGTAGAGTATATATATAGTAGTCTTTTAAGTATAAGTTTATTAGTACAGTTTTAGTTTAGTTAGTTGAAGTTTTAGTCTTAGTATCTAGTAATTAGTGTATTTATTTAGTAATTCTTTTCATATATTAGTGTTAAAAGTCTTATTTATTTAGTACTTTTTATAAGTATTTTTTAAGTTTTAATATTTTGTCAGTCTAGTAGTTTTTATAGTTTAGTTAGTATTAGTACTTCTTTATTTCAGTTACGGAGTTTTTAGTTAGTTTAGATTTATTAGTTCTTATATATATGTTTAGTTTTAGTTTAATCTTCGTGGTAACATCATTGGCAAAGGTACGATTTCTAATGACTCTCTCAAAATAGATAATGTAGAACATGTTGATAACTTAGGATTTAATTTGCTAAGCATAGGACAAATATGTGATAATAAGTGTAGAGTAACTTTCTTTAAGCATGACAGTGAAATCACTAAGAACGGTAAAGTCATAGGTAGAGGTATTAGGAAGAAAGGCTTATATGTGATGAAATAGGAAATATAGCTAGATCAAATTTGTCTAGCAACTGATTGATGGAAATGCCACCCTTATGTGGCATAGGGGAGTTTTGGACACAAAAAAAAAAAAATTATGCGTCTCATCCAATCGTTGGCCTCTAAGGATTTAGTTAGAAACTTACCTAAGCTTAAGTTTGATAAACACTTTTGTGATGCTTGCAAAATAGGAAAACAAGCTCACGCTAGTCACAAAGCTAAGAATGTAGTCTCAACGACTAGATGCTTAGAACTTCTCCATATGGATCTCTTCGGTCCATCCGCCATACGGAGTTACGGAGGAAACCGTTACATCCTAGTCATAGTAGATGACTATTCTAGGTATACCTGGACTAGATTTCTTAAGGATAAGACCAAAGCTTTTGATCACTTCAAAATATTTAGTAAGAAAATCCAAAACCAATTAGGATGTACAATAGTGTCAATAAGAACCGACCACGGTAGATAATTTGATAATGAAGTGCAATTTGGAGAGTTTTGTAATGCCAATGGTATTACTCATAACTTCTCGGCTCCACGTACTCCTCAATCAAATGGCGCGGTTGAAAGGAAAAATAGGACACTTCAGGAAATGAGTAGAACTATATTGAATGAGCAATCGTTACCACAAAAGTTTTGGTGTAACGCCGTAGATACTTCAACATACATTCTAAATCGAATCCTCATTAGAGCCATTCTAGGAAAAACACCTTATGAACTCTTAAGAGGTAGAAAACCCACACTAGATTATTTTAGAGTGTTTGGAAGCAAGTGCTTCATTTTGAACACAAAAGTCTACCTTACCAAGTTTGACCCAAAGTCATACGAAGGTGTCTTTCTAGGTTATTCTCAAAATAGTAAAGCCTACATCGTCCTAAACAAACACACTAGGAAAGTCGAAGAATCACTTAACGTGAAATTCGATAAAACTCCTCCACCCTCTAAGATATCACCCTTGGTGGATGATGACTTAGATGAGGAAGAAGCAATTAAGGTCACCGAAAAGAAAAACATAGAAAACAACATTGAGGATGAAACATTGGAAATTGACAAAATAGTCAATATTAAGGAATCTAGGAACCATCCTTTAGAAAATGTCATAGGAAACCTTAACCAAAGAACCCTTAGGTCACAAGCCCAAAACCAAAGTAACTACTTTTGTTTTATATCAACTATAGAACCTAAGAATGTGAATGAAGCCTTAGGAGATAAAAGTTGGATAGTCGCTATGCAAGAAGAATTAAATTAATTCATTGCTAACTGATGTAATTGTTTTTTTTCACGCATAAATTAAACCTTAGTATAGTGAGTATCCCGTTAGATAAGAAAATTACTTTAGAAAAAGTAATAGTCTATCTTCCGAGTGTCGTATCCACGGCGAGAGATGAATTGAAATTCACGAGAATGTTTCGTTTGGTGCTTGAATGACAAATATTTTGGTTTTGATTTTCTAAATCTACTAAAAAGGAAAACATATAAAAGGAAAGCTAAACTTTTGGTTTTAAACTAAAAATTAAACTAATATTAATTCTAAGGTTTAAAACTACAAGTTTTATACTAAAATTAATCTAAAAGATATAAATGACGAAAATGCTTGCTAAGTGACGTGAAATGTTTCTTAAGTGCGGGCTTAGGTTTAACGAATTAAAATCCTTAGAAAACAAGTTTCAAGAAATTAAATGACAAATAAAGTAAAATGCTTTTTAAAATAAATGACAAGTATTTAAATTGCATTAAAAGTAAATAACGGTATGTAAATTGACTATTAATTTTTTAAACTTTTTTAAAACCGCACTTAAATCCCAATTCACAAATTAGCAAACACAAATAAAACTACTTGCTACTCATAATGATCAAATAAGTAAAACTAAACATAAGGCTAAATTTATTAAAACTAAAAGTATTGAAAAGGGATAGAAAATGGAACCGAATTGAAGACCCGCAAATAAACGAATACCACCCGATTTAATAAGCTAAAGAAAATATTCAAATTCTATCTAGCTTATTAAACCCGTAAGCTCCTCGCCAAAGTGTAGAACCGGATCCATCACAAACACAAATAAGTAAACTGTTAATAAGTATAACAAATTTCCAATTCTATTTCTAAAGCAATTGAATCCAATGAGGCCCAGTGATTCAAAATCAACACAACAACACCCTTAGTGGGTTTGGACCAAACTGTGACCCACATATAGCAAATCCGAACAACAGGCCCAACGAGTAAACAATATTTACTATCAATTTCAAACTAATTTTTTTAATAAACAATAACTTTCGCTAATTCTAAACCGAATAAGCCGAAGCTAGTATAAATTCCTCAAATAAGCTAACGATGATACAGATTTTAGCACTACTAGATTAAAGTTATACTAGAAAACATTTTCGATTTAAACTAAAACTATTATAAGCTATTAATAAAACAAATAGTGAAATGAACACTTCTAAATCACGAATCTAACTAAGATCTAAACCCGACCTATTAAAGTAACAAGAAAAACGATATAGTTTAGAACTTTATGACTAAATAAGCTAAATAATAAGCTCTCGAAGATAAAGGTGCTCAAGACTTAATGAATAAGTCGAGTAGGAGACTCATGACACCCTTTTTAGCATTCGAATCGAGCTTAATCAAACAATAAGCACTTTTGAAAAAGTAAAGACAAGAAAAGAGAAAAAGATGAGATAAGCAAAAGCTATTTTAGAATTTATTCTAAAGACAATAAGCTAATAAAAAGATGAAAACTTTAGATCTAAATCTACCCGAAACTAAGGTGTTCAATCAAGTGAACTTGGATCGGGTATATTTAAAGATTTAGATCTAAGAAAAATAAGCTAGAATTAAAAAGCAACAAAAACTTTTATGCTGGGAAGAAAAAAAGCAAAACTAATAGATCTTACTATTTTTAATATAATCCACTTCGAAACTATGGTGTTCAATCAAGTAACAAAGACGAGTTATATTAAAGATTAGATCTAAAAACAATTAACTAGAAAAATAAGCATCGAAAATAAGCTAAAATAAAGCTTCACTCCGAAAATCTCTAAATCAAAAATAATATAAAATAAGTAGTCTAAATAAGGCAATTAAAAAGCTATTAGAATATAAGCTTAAGAGTTAGGATCCAAAAATAAAGCTATAAGCATGACTTATTTGGAAATAAAGCAAAAGAAAAAAAAAACAAAAAAAACAAGGAGTAAAGAATAAGCATAAAAGTAAAAGGCATTAAGAAATAATAAACATTTGAATAAAACAAACCTTAAAAATATTCATTAATCAGCTCAAAATCTGATTACATAAGCAAAATAAACTTTCAAAAGCTTTACAAAAAGCTAAAAATTTATACTACACTACTCCTAAAACTAACCTACACTACTATGAAATATAAACTAATAATCCCCCTAAATGAGCTGCTGCGTCTCAATATATAGCCAAGTTGAGTGTGAGGGGTGATTTCGTCCTTTCAATCCATCCGACCAATCAGTAGCATTTTGATCTGAGGGGTAGAGTCTCTTTTACACTACATCATTGATTGCCAATGATTGGCTACTCCTCGAACGCCAGCACCCGATCCTCCAATGAAATTATGACAAATGGACTTATACTTAAATATATTAACTACTTCATACATTCTTATTCATTCTTTATAGAAAATGAATATGCACGCGGCATTCATCAATTCGTTCATATTATTCGTTCTGATCCTTGAGAAGTGGGATCCCACGGTAAGGTATACCAATTAATTAGAGGGCACGTGAGTTTGCAATTCTTATAAACTCCTTTTCTTCATTCGTAAAATCAAACAGATTTCACATTTGAGTTGGGCCTTGAATTATTTTCAAATGGGTCGAGTCTTCAACTTACACACTTGGACCGAGTTGTTTGGGCTTGGACTTTGCTTATGGACAAAAGATAATATAGGCTGGTCCGGCCTATTTAAATGGGTTACGGGCTGTCCCAATTAGATCCGAAGGCACCGTTGAATTTGTTTTCTCATGCTCTTTCCGATGGCATGTTTGGGGACTTTTCATGACTTTGTCTTGATTTTAAATATTATGCACTCTTGATCGCGATAAACCCGTAAATACCCGTTTTTGCTCCATTTTCAATCCTTTTACCTGCATGACATAAAAATACAAAACAAACATATTTGCAATATAATTAAGCATATTTTAGTATTTTTAGTCTGACTAATATTGTTTTAAGGGGTACAAAAGATGTGTATTTTAGCGAATATCATACATCAACCTATATAATTAATAGAGTTTCAATTAGACGTATTTTAGGAAAAACTCCATACGAGTTGTTAAGAGGTAGGAAACCAAACCTTAACTATTTTAGAGTATTCGGAAAGTAAAATGCTTTGTTCTTAATTCAAAGGATTCCTCCACCAAAGTTCACCCTAATCATACGAGAGGTGTTTCCTAGGAAAATGCGCAAAATAGTAAAGCTTACATAATACTTAACAAACAAACATTGAAGTTAAAGGAGTCTAGAATGTAACTTTTCCGATGAAACCCTCCACCGCCTAAAACAGCACATGTTTAGAAATGATGACAAGTCGAAGAAGAAGCTATTGGAGGTTTGTAAAACAAATCCCATAGGCCAATAATCTTGAAGACATTTCATTAAAAATAATCAAAATTGGAAATATAAAAGAATCTAATAACCATCCCCTAAAACGTTATTGGCGTAAATCTAAATCAAGAGAACCTTATTTGCCCAAGCTCAAGAACAAAAGTAATTGCTTTGCGTTATTTCGACAATAAAACCTAAAAAGTATAAATGAGGCATTAAAAAGATGAAAATTGGTAATGGCTATGCAAGAGGAACTAAACCAATTCCAAAACAAATATGTTTAGGGAACTAGTCCCAAACCCATGGATATGACCAATATAGAACAAAATGGGTATATAGAAAAAAACTCGATGAAAATGGCGTCGTAACTAGAAACAAAGCTAGTTATCGCCCAAGATAAAATCAACAAGAAGGAAATTAATTACGACGAAACATAGCACCCTTAAGTTAGAAAGCTTAGACAAAGAGTCCATAAAGAAGACTTTTAGCTTATGCTTGCGCACTAAAAAGGAAAAACTTTTAAGTTATACCAAATGATGTGAATAGTGCCTACCTTAACGGTTTTATCAATGGAGGAGTGTTTGACGTGGGTATATACCTCCTGGATTCATTGACTCGCAAAACCTAATTATGTCTATCAAACTTAAGAAAGCTCTTTACGGTCCTAAAACAAAGCCCCAAAACTTGGTATGATCGATCTAAAACCTTTCTTATTAAACATAATTACTCCTGTGAATGGTAGATAACACACTCTTTCACTAAAAAGAAAGACTCCAATTCTCCATTATTGTCCAAATATATTTGATGACATTATATTCGGATCAACTTGTCAAGAAATGTGTGATGACTTTGCCAAGAACATGCATATAGTTTTGAATGAGTATGATGGGAACTAAGATTTCTTCTTAAGATTACAAATAAAGGAAAAAAAACAATTAGATGATGGAATATTTTTAATCAATCAATATTTAAGGGAAATGCTTAAGAATTTTTGGACTAAGAAGACTCTAAGCAATAAAACCCGAAGTCTATGGAAACCAAACTCATACTCACAGAGAGACGAAAAGGTGAGTCCATACTAATTACCAAATATAGAGGCATGATAGGTAGTTTATTATACATAACGGCAAGTAGACCCATATCATGTTTAGTGTTTGCCTTGTCCCCTTTCAAGAGATCCTATAACCTCTTACCTAAAGGCGGTTAAACGTATCTTTCCAATACATTAAAGGCACTACGCATTAGGATTATGATATCCTAAGGAGCTGACATAGAAACAATAGTGTAATGTGATTCGGTTCATGCAGAGATTACGTGGATCGTAAAGCACTAGTGGTGTTTGCACGTTTATGGGATATGTTGTCTACATCTGTGGTTTGTAAAGAAGCAAACCGCTCTTGCCATAGACTATACGCGTTAGTTTAGGACTACATTCTCAATATATGGGTGATAACAAAGGGCTATGAGACTTAAGTAAGAATCCTTCAACACTCACGAACAAAACACATATGAATTCTCATCACATTCCTTCGCGATAAGGTTCCAAAAAGGAAATATCTCTAAATATAAAAGGTTACATCAGAAGACAACATAGCGGATATCCTAACTAAACCACTTAAATGTGGCCCATTTAACTACTTACGTCTAGGCCTAGGAATGATGGAACGCCAAAAATATAAATAACGTTTTTTAGACATTATTTGTATTAACAAAAAGTTAATCTAAAAACTAAATTTCCTAATGCCCAAAACTAGAGGGGAGCGAGTTGATTTATAGGGTGTGAGAGGGGAGTAAAATGTAAAATTTTCCCCATCATTCCACTGATAATGAGCCAATCATTGGCTGTTAAATCAATTCCCTCGGATCGCAGAAGTTAGCAAAGAGATCCAGCCATTCAAATCGTCACACGTGGCCCTTCTATTAGCTTTCCTAGTACGCAATTGATTCCATCCATTTGATAACTTTCTCTGAATGAACTTTGAGGAATTGAGAATTATATCATTGCCTGAATACGTGTCAAGATACTATACGCTAAGGAGAAAGAAGTGGAAGGTCACATGACCTTAAGTGGATTAATTCCTAGGCACGTGACGACGACGTCATGCTGACGTCACTCCAATCTTTAGAACACATTTTATTAATTCATGTTGGGCTTTAAATGGGCTTATGCTAGCTTGGGCTGGCCCGACCCATAAAATGGGTTACGGGCTGGCCCAATAAGATCCGAGGGCACCGTTGGACTCGTAATCTCGCGCTATTTCTAATGGCATGCTTGAGGACTTTTCACGACTTTATCTTAATTTTTAATAATAGACACTCTTGATCGAAACGAACCCGTAAATACCTATTTTTACGCCGTTTTCAATCCGTTTTACCTGCAAGACATAAAAACACCAAACAAACATATTTGCAATATAATTAAGTATATTTTAGTATTTTAAGTCCAATTAATAGTGTTTTAAAGGGTTATAGGGATGTGTGTTTTAGCACACATCAAGCACCATCATCCTCATCATCATCTCCTTGGTGAGATAAAGATCCATAGTTATGATGGGCGGATGTTGATGAGACGGAGTGACGGGCATTTTCATGATCACTTTGGGGTTTTCGGGTTTGTTTTAAAGCAAATGGACGCATGACTCGATCAAAGACATTGTAAATGCCATTGTCAAGATGAGGATAATATCCTCTAAACTTAGCTACTGTTTCTCTAAATTCACAAATATTTCTTGGATTTGATCCTTTAAATGTTCATTCTTCCTAATTTAAACCTTTCCTCTACTATAAATACATACTCAACCATCATCGTCACAATCATCCTCACCAATGACATCTCCTAACAAACCGACATCCAAACCATCAAGGGTAACCAAAATAAGTGTGAAACCCATTTGGAGAAAGAAACTAAACCCTTGTAACACATCCAATGAGCTCAATGTAAGTTCACCTACACCAATGCCAAAACCACTCACTCCTCACCATGAACCATCTCAAGAAAACAATCACCACAATCAAGCATTACCAAATCCTTACATTAAGGACACTCCCACATCACCACAAGTTGTCTCACATCCTCCACTTCCCATCTCACCCATCAACTCACATATTGCTCACACTCAAGCTCCACCTCAAAGTAACAACCAAACTCAACACACACCACCTCTATCTCCAAGTAGAGAAAGCCTAGTTGATGACATTAATCAACTACAAGACCTATCTAACCTCTTAGCCATGCATCTCACTCAACAACAAAACAACATTCCCTCATCACCTTACTCTCCAAACTTACCACACACCCTCAACATCAACCAAGTTGAAACCCATGTTGGGTATTGCCCTTGTTGCATCTTCACCCAAAAACAATTCCTTGCTTTAAGTGAGGATATCAATTGGATTGAATTCCTCCTCACTCGACCTCATCCACCACCTAGAGTTCAAAGAGATTACCCTTCCACAACCGCCTCCGCTCCAAACTCTCCAACTAACTAATCTCGTAATATGCCTTCAAATAATCGTCAAATCCTTTTGTATCGCAAGCAAGTCAAAATCCTTCTATGGCTATTTAGGATTTTTCTTTATGTATTAATATGCTTCTAAAGCATATTTGTTTTTCTATTTATGTATGCTTGTGTGTTATTCACACACATTGTCTTAAATGAATGAAGTATTTTTTTTTGCTTTGATGTTTGCTTGCACTTGTCATATTTTTCCTTCCTTCTTGTTACATGTTAGAAATATTTGTATTGTTCTAACTCGTTTTTGTAGCCAAGAAACCATAGCTCGATTCCTTGGTGCCCTCGAACGAGGGGGAGCACACATCAAGGGGGAGCATTTATTCCGTCGATTTAACTAGCAATTCTCGACGATGTCTTTTTGATTCTACAAAAAGGGGGAGAAATGACATGAAACTCACTAAATACTTGTTTAAAAATAATTTTACATTTAATGAGTTTAAATTTTGTAATCATCAAAAAGGGGGAGATTGTTGATAAAAATATAATGCCTAAAAACATTACTAATATTTTTTCACATCTTTACGTTTTGATAATCACAAAATATAAAAACGTTCAACGTAAAATTAAACGTAAACAAGTAATTAGTAGTAAATTCTCATTTCAACAAATACATCACTTAAAGGTATGAATAAATAAATGCTTAATGCATTTTATGATCAAAGGAAATTTTTATTCAACCTCACACTTTTATAAAATGTTGTAAACATTTTATAAACATTACAAAACATTTTCTACAATTAAAAGAAATGTTTTATTCAAAATAAACATTTTGAAATTCAAATTTTCGGACCTAAAACGGCTAGAAAAGTTCCAGAAAATTCCCCCTACACAAAAGACAAACTGGGGAA
The DNA here is from genome assembly GCA_026074375.1 of Tanacetum coccineum. NCBI lineage: Eukaryota > Viridiplantae > Streptophyta > Magnoliopsida > Asterales > Asteraceae > Tanacetum > Tanacetum coccineum. The sequence goes on along the minus strand of BQNB010061625.1, from coordinate 7,404 downwards.
GCCCTAGTCTTGGGCGGCCCCCTTAAATACACGGCCGGCCCCCTTAAAATTAAGGGGACCGCCCACCTATTTAAGGGGACCGCCCCTAGGTAGACGCTCCCCCAGTTTGTCCTATAAATACTGGACTTTTCCCCATAATTTTCTCACCTTTTGCACTCATTCTTTCTGTTCTAAAACAGCCCACACATCTCATCAAAATCCTTTGATCATTTAATCATAAAGCTTTGTTTCCAAGTGATCCAAGCTCAATTCCTCAAGTGCAAGAGAAGAATACTTCCATCCTCAAGTGAAGAAGTATTACACCTTTGTGTGTTGTTGCAATCTTATTGCATCCATATCATAACTTGTAAATCTTTTGTATATCTTGTATTTATGTGTAGTAGCTAGATCTTGGCGATCTTTGTAAGTATAGATAGATCATGGTGATCTTACCAAGTAGTGTTAGTTAGTTGTGGCATAAGTAGTGTGGTGAAGTAAAGTCGTGAAGTTGTGAGGAAGTCTTGAAGTTGTAAAGAAGTTGTGAAGTTGTGAAGTCATGAAGTTGTGTTGTGATAGATTGGTTCTAGCTAAGATTAGAACTCGACATTTAGCTTTGTGTCGTAAATCGGTGTAAGCAACGTTGTGTACGGTTTTCTCCGCCATAAGGGAGCTTGTTGACATAGTGAAGAAAACTCTCGAGTTAGGTGCTCGGGGAGTAGAGTAGGGCGAAGAGGTGCTTCGTTACCGAACCACTATAAATCCTCGCGTTGTGGTTTGATTGTTCTTACTCTTATCTTTTGTCTTACATTATCTCCTCATACTATCATATCAATTGTTTAGATAAATATATTGTTCATATTGTGCAAGTGTTGAGTTCACATAAATTCAAATCTAGAATTTTTTTACAAACACTTCAAAACCTTTAATTAAAAAGCGGTAAACTATTCAACCCCCTTCTAGTTTTCCACATCCTTCTTGCTTGAGGGTATTTCGAATTATTTGAAATTTTTTGTTGATTAACCCTTTTAGTATTATCCCATACTGGTTTGACCACCCTTTGACCAGTATTAACCACAGTTTTCATCTTAGGTTCTGGACTCTTTTTGGCATAAAAATCACAATCTTTGATCAAATGGTCAGTACTTTTACAGACAAAGCAAGCTTTTATTTTCTTAAATCCAATCCCTTCTTTCTGAGAAATTTGACCAATTTTATCAACTTGATTTCTAACTGTTTGAGTCTCATTAGTCTTAACAGGACTAACTATTTTTACAGCAGGCACATCATCCTCATCATCTGAGTTCCAATCCTCAATGATGACTTTGTCTCTGTTAATCTTTGGTTTAGGCACAACTGATTCATGGATTGACTTAGGTTTTTTAATGTTTACTTCATTTGTTTACCTACGGTCTCACTAGTTTTAATTTTACTAGTATCAGTATTAAGCTTAGTTGTTTTTGACTCAATGATTTTCTTTCGAATGGCATATTCATCTAAACTTGCAAATGATATGTCAGCTCTTGGGGTTAGGAAGTTCCCTGTTATAGGAGGGGGAACATCATGATACCCATCTGCTTTGGAGAACCTATCATTTGCTAGTGTGATCTCTTCATCACTTGATCTGACCTCAAAAACACTCATACTAATCTCACTATCAGTTTCAGATTTGTTACTCTTTTCATCCAATTGTGTGCCATATCCTAAACCATTTTTATCTTTAGCTCTCATTTGACTGTTGAGTATTTTATTAAGACCCTTGGATGATTCTTCCTATTTTTCTATCTTAACTTTCAACTCATCTCTTTCCTTAACAACTTTTTCTAGTTCCATTTTAAGGTTGTCGATTTTTTACTTCTCTGCACTTAAGCTAACTCATAACCCTGTATTTCTAGATTCTGGAGATTCTAAGGCTAACTCATAACCCTGTATTTCTAGTCTGGCTCTACTATGTTTTTCTCTTTCACTATCAAAGTTCTTTTGAAGAGTTTTAAAAGATTCAAGACATTGTTTAGAACAGTTTTGTACCTCATTATCAGAAGAACTTGGTGAGCTTGAGGAGGAAATGGCCATTAAAGCATAATTAACTGGTTCATCAAAATCATTGCTCCAGTCATAGCCTCCTAGACCATCTTGAGCCACCAATGCTTGTGATGATGGTTCATTTGTTATTGCATTCCTCCTTCCATTATCACCATAAGATCTTTTCCCTTGGTTCCTTCCTAATTTGCATTCCTTAGCAAAGTGCCCTTTCCTGTGACAGTTGTAGTACTTAACTTTTGACTTATCAAAGGTAACATGTTGTTTTCCTTTGAAATCCAAGTTCCTTCCTGTCTTCTTAATGAATCTCTGCACCTTAACAGTCAACATGGCTACTTGCCATCTAATATCCAATTCTTCCAAGTCATCTTGATCAATCTGCTGCAAATCCTCATTATCAAGTGGAGGACTCGTTGTCTGTTATGCAAAGAAAGAGCATACTACTTCATCAGCACCTGGAGTAGATGAAACTTGACTTGTTAAACTAGTTCCTCCAGCAGTATTAACTCCAAAATTTCCACTGGCAGTACTAACTTCATTAGTGCTGCTTGTATTCTCAGAAGAAAGAAAAGCCAAGTTCTGAGAATTAGATGTGGAACTTGAAGACCTTTTCATCTCATCTTCATAGACCCTAAGGTTGTTGTAGAGATCATCAATATCAGTCTGGTCTATGTCTGGCTTATTTCTCATGATTAAAGCAATTTGACTCCATGAAGGAGGAAGACTTCTTAGAAACTTTTGGTTGATATCTTCCTTTGATACTGGAGCAGCATGAACCTCCAATTGACTTATGAGTTTTTGGAACCTATCATAAGCCTTATCCAGACTTTCATTTGGTGCAGTGGTAAAGTTTTCAAACTGATGTTTTAAAACATTCCTCTGCATCTTTTTGGATTCATCATTTCCTCCAAACCTTGATTTGATTGCAGCCCAAAGAGATTTAGCATCTGGAACATTATGAAACTTAAGAAGATATTCATCAGGTATTGCTAACAACAAGATGCTCTTAACTCTTTCCTGATTCCTTTTGGCAGTCAGTTGTTTGGCAGTCTTAGGAGCAGGAGGACCAGGTTGTTCTCCTGCTGGTGCAGCCTCTTCTTGGAGATCTCCATCGACAATTATATCCCATAGGTTATGATTTGTGTGGCAGATATATTGTCGCATTCTCATGCTCCAAATATCATATTCTCCCTTCTTGATGATAAGGATTTTTATTGCTGTTATAATTGGTGGATGAGAGTCTTGTTCTGTCATCTTCCTGTTTGATTGTAAATCTTCTTTAAATAATGGAGTTCTTCTTATTCAGAGTTTCCATACAAGCTCTGATACCACTTGTTGGATCACAGACTGAATAGATCTTGAACCTTTAGCTTGCAAAGGGTTTGTTACTTTAGATAAATCCAACGTAACAATAATGAAACACTAATTGAACACTATTGATTATGCGGAAACTAATCAACAATGCTAAGAAGAACAGTATTAAGAAAACACAAGAGATCTTCTATCAAACTCACACTTTATATTATAACTTGAATCGTACTAGGTTACAAGCTATGATTGCTAATTGATCTCTATTGATCTATATCTATTAACTATGCCTAGGGTTCCTTTTATACACCAAGGAAAACCCTAATGGGCTTACAAAACGTGTGAGGAGATAATGCATATCTATTCCTAATTTAACTCATGCATATCTCCTAACAACACTAACTATTATATGCTACTAGCACTAACTTACTACTAACAACACTAACTATACTAGCAGTACTAATAATGTACTGGCAGTACTAACTATACTCTAACAGTACTAAAGACTTAGTCTATTTTCTTCAATCTTTCTCAGCAGCACTAAATCTTCACTAGCAGCACCAATGTTGAACCAGCAGCAGTAAGTTGTAAAGTCTTCTAAAACCCAACAATAATCACCACATCTAACTTGTCTTCTCCAATATCTTCCCCTCATAAACCTTTACCCAAACCTTTAAGGGTTGCCAAAATGTCCGTAAGACCCATATGGAGAAAGAAGTTGAACTATTGTAACACATTCAATGAGGTTGATGTTAACGTGCCTACACCAATGCCCAAACCACAATATCCTCTCAAAGAATCATCACAAGAAAACCCTCCCACCACTCTTTTAAACCATGATTCACTACAACCTTACTCATTTCCATTTGGTGATTCTTGTAACACTAATGTTGGACAAGCTTTCATTCCACCACAAAGTGTCAATCAAACTCAACTCACACAACCCTTATTTCCTCACTTACTCATCAATCCACATGTTGCTAGTGTGCTTCATGCTCAAACTTCACCCTCACCTCATGGTGACAACCAAACTCAACCTCCACTACCTCCATCTCCAAGTACAGAAATGCTCATTAATAACATTAATCAACTTCAAGACTTATCAAACCTTCTAGCCATGCACCTTTCCCAACGTAACACGCCCTCATCACCCTACTCTCCAAACTTGCCTCACACCCTCAACATAAATCAAGTTGAACATCATGTTGGTTATTGTCCTTGTTGCATTTTTAACCAAAAACAATTCCTAACCTTGAGTGAAGATCTCAATTGGATTGAATTTCTTCTTACTCGTCCACAACCACCACTTCAAGTCCAACATGACTATCCTCCAACAACCACCTCCACTCCAAACTCTCCACCAACAACCAACTAAGCATGTTATATGCCTACCGTCTCGCTTTCAAATAAATGTCCAACCCTTTTGTTTTGCAAGCAAGTCCAATGGTTTTCTATGATAATCTAGACAAATTAGGACCTTTGTAGTTTAAATTTTATGTATGTTGCATTAATATGCTTTACGCATATTATTTTAATTTAATGTATGCATGATTGTGTTTTATACACAATTCTTATGTTTAATGAATGGCCTTTAATCTTATGTTTCAAGTATGCACTTGCTTGTCTTTATTTTTTTTATTTTGGTTGAATGACTCCTAACTATATAAGTTAAGTCTAGTTGATATATATTTATGATTGTTAGTTTACACAAATACCTTGACACTTGTTAAGCATTATCAACATGTTTAAATATTTTTCTTTCCTTTGCTATATGTTTGAAACATTGATGCTGTTCCTCTAACTTGTTTTTGTAGCAAAGTTACCATAGCTTGATTCCTTGGTGCCCTCGAACGAGGGGGGTGTGGAGATCGTTTAAGCCCATCTAGGATATGTTTTACAGATAATATAAATATGCAGCGGAATAATAAAGAACAGTATATTATCAAACAAGGTTTTATCATTAAACATTTCCACCAAGCCTTAATATTATTTGATCAGAATAATATAGTTACCTATCTCTAACAGTAACAGGGATCAAGGAAAACCTTGATTACCTTGAGGTTACATCACCACTATAGATGTCTACATCTCTAACTCTTGCACACACACACACGTTTTTCTGTGTACACACACTTTTCTAGATACTAAAACTATGTATCTATGATCTCTTTATATAGAGAGATCATGACTTACAAAGGAAGTTAACATAAAGATATAAACAAGTAAATCTTTTAAACATTAAGAACTATCTTCTGTTATCTTTATCTTCTTAAGGAGATCTTCATCTTGTAGAATTCTTCCATAATTCTCCACCAGCTTGTAGAATTCCAATCTGCTAGATTTAGTCCTTATGTTTCATTCTTTTATTTATTTTATCTCATCAAATCTAGAATCCCAACAGGGGGGCACACATCAAGGGGGAGCACTTATTCTGTTGATTTTACTCATATTCGTCGACGAAGCCAGAAAGAGAAATAAAATTCACTAAATACTTGTTTAAAAATAATTTTACATTTAACGAGTTTAAATTTTGTAATCATCAAAAAGGAGGAGATTATTGATAGAAATAATGCCTAAAAACGTTATTAATATTTTTTGACCTCTCTATGTTTTGATAATCACAAAATGTAAAAACGTTCAATGTAAAATTAAACGTAAACAAGTAATTAGTAGTAAATTTTCATTTCGACAATTTAATCATTTAAAGGTATGAATAAATAAATGCTTAATGCATTTTATGATCAAAGAAATTTTTATTCAACCTCATATTTTTTTAAAACAAAATGTTACAAACGTTTTTATAACTTTTAAAAAACATTTTTGTATTTAAAAGAAATGTTTTATTCAAAATAAATATTTTGAATTCAAATTTTTTACCCAAAAACGGCTAGAAATTTCGAGAAAACACCTCCCCTGGAAAAGACAAAAAAGGGAGAGTCATAGCCTGGGCGGTCCCCTTAATTATAAGGGGGCCGACACATGAATTAAGGGCGCCGACCAGACAAAAACGCTCCCTAGCTTGCCTATAAATACTAGATTGTTCCCTACTGATTTTCTAACCTTTTGCACTCATTCTTTTCTGTCCAAAATTAGTCCATACATTTCTTACAATCCTTTGATTATTTAATCATAAAGCTTTGTTTCCAAGTGATCCAAGCTTAGATCTTTAAGTGCAAGAGAATAATACTTCCTACCATCAAGTAAAGAAGTATTATAGATTAGTGTGTGCCCTTGCAACCTTGTTGCAATTGTATTATATCTTGTAAATCATTTGTGTATATTGTGAAGGTGTGTATCGTAGTTGTGTATAATAGGTAGATTGTGGTGATCATTGTAAGTATAGTTAGATCGGAGCGATCTTAGTAAGTAGTGTTAGATTGGTGTGATCAAGGTAGTGTCTAGTTGAAGTAAAGTTGTGAAGTGAAGTATAGAAAGGTTGTGAAGGGTAGAGAAGTTGTGAAGTAAAGTGAAGTTGTGAAGTAGTGTGGTTAGTTGTGATAGATTGGTTCTAGCTAGGATTAGAACTCGACATATGTCTTAGTGTCGGAAATCGGTGTAAACTTAGTTGTGTACGGTTTTCTCCGCTTAAAGGGAGCTTGTTGACATAGTGAAGAAAACCCTCGAGTTTGGTGCTCGGGGAGTGGAGTAGGGCGAAGAGGTGCTTCAGTTACTGAACCACTATAAATCCTTGTGTTGTGGTTTGATCTTTCTATCTCTTATCTCTTGTCTTGCATATTTATTTCATATATTGTCATTACTTATTTGTTTAGTTAAATTGTTCATATTGTGAATTCACATAAAGTCGAATTTAAGTTTTTATAAACAAACTATTCACTAAATTAAAAAGAGGTAAAACTATTCAACCCCCTTCTAGTTTTCCACAAATTTATAAGAAAAGGAACCGCAACGGCATCATAAGTAATCCTAACGTCGTTGCGCCAAGAATCTTCTAGGGTTTCTTTATGACGGCTACAGTCCAGACGCCGTCACAAATTCTTCTGACATGGTCGCTTGATCATCCAGACGGCGTTGCAAGTAATCCTGACGCCGTCTCCACCTTCTGTAAGCAATTCTTCAAGC